>BGNK01000989.1:1418-152598 GCA_003297005.1 Symbiodinium sp. clade A Y106 | reverse complement strand
GGGTGGGGGGTGGGGGGCCCGGGACCCGAGAGCATGTATGCCAGCTGTTTCGGGTGTGGAACCAGTGTAGAATCTAGAATCCCAGACGGAGCTGCTAGCTGCTACTTCCCATCGGCGCAGCCTCTGTGCCTTGGTCCTCAGTCCCGGCGTAGGGAGTTCGCAGGGTCGTCAGACTCCAAATCCATCTGCTCTGCAGGTTCTTCTGCATATTCCCCTACTCTTCTCTCGACTTCGAAATCCAAACCGTACACTTCGCATGCCCCAGAAACCGGCTGCCGGGGCATGACGGACTATCTCCCAGATTGCTTGTGAGTCCAAGACTGTGCGATCTTTATACAGTTGCGATGGTTCTAGCTCTGCAGGTGGCAAATGCGTGTTCAGGACTGGAATGCAGCGTGCTTTGCAGTACATGGGTGCGTCCCTTAGGAGCCTTGGCAATCCTTGCAAAGAATGTCGAGCAGTACAGTCTCTCCCGAAGAAGTCTCAGGCTTGGAGCCTGGAACCAACATGCAGGACATCTCCATCCAGAAGGTTCCGAATCTTAGGACCACATGCTCACCCCCGGAAGTTCTGCTGGGACAGGTGTTCATAGGATCCTGCACGAACAGCCGCATAGAAGACATGCGCCAGTTGCTGAGGGAGGCAAGTTTGGTAGTGCCATGGGCAGTTTGACTGCATCGTGCTGAGGCAGCGTTGCTGCCGTGGTAAAGGGCAGGAAGGCAGGGCTCCAAGTCATTTCGTCGCGGTTTGATGCCAAGTCGTGTCTGCTTGCAAAATATCCCTTCATCCATTTATGTGGGCTCTGAGAGACAGGAGCATCTCGAAGCAGCAACAGACAAAAAGTGACAAACTGTGACGTTTTGCCACCGAGTCCATTTCAGGAAATTCCAGGGCACTGTTTAGTGCCATAGCACTTCTTCCGTCGAGAATCAAGACAGGCTGTAGGCCCTCCAGAGTGTCTGCCTGCACTCCATGCCTTTGCGCACGTGTTCCTGATGGCAACGGCCTCGGGTGATTGGAATTCCAGCGCAGCATGGACGTGTGTGTGCGCCTTGAAGCTGCCCACGTGCATAAGTTTATGTCCAAGTCAAGGCTGTGACAAGTCTGGACAGCTTTCGCCTAAAGGCTCGAATTCCGCAGGCCCTCGTTGCTTCAGCTTCGGCCGTGTTGTTACCACACTGAAGGACCCCCTGGATTGGACGCCGTGCACCCAGACTTCTGGTGGTGAATAGAGTCCGAAGTCTTATAGCAAGGCCCAGTGAAGTGGCCGATTTCCTGGCATCTATTCTGCCCGGTGCTTGTTTACGAAAGGCTTTGTGCTTTGTGAATTTGCCCTGGCATGCGCAGCATTGGTAATGACTCTAAGTCCTGGACATCCATGCCTTGACTGCTTTACCTACACATCTGGCTATGCCTCGGCCTTTGGATTTTGCACTCTCTGCATGGGACAGAGACTCAGAGAGTGCAAGCTGTGAACTGGCCAGGTCTTGTGCTCCTTGGAGAAGGACGACTTGCGCAGGCAAGCCAAGAACAACGAGGCACTTCCCTGGCAGAGTCAGAACAAGCTGACTCAGCATAAACAACAGCAGAATCGGCGTCGATTTGGTGAGGCAGCCAACGTGATTTGGACGGAGCTCGCAAGCAGGAGAAAGGGAGCCCAGGCCCGACTAGATCGAAGATATTCGCAGATTGCCTCGGGAAGCCGCGAATGACGAAAAGTGCAGAGGCAACTGGCACGAAGGCCACGGGACAGTGGAATCAGTCGGTGAAGTTATGCTTGCACTTCTATGCTCAATGTCACATGACGGCACGGGTGACGGTAGACCGCACCCTGCCTCCAAGGCAGTTGTGCAGCGTGGCGGCGTCGATCCCCGCCCGAATCCTGGACGCGTGTGACCTTCGTCGGATGTTTCTGGGGATCCGAGCGTCGTGTGTTGTGGGCTGCAGAGAGAAGGAGGGGCGAGGAGAAGGGAAGAGAAGTGGAAGCCGAGTCAGTGAGTCGGATCGCGGAACAAGCATAGCGTCCTGCGGAGCGCATGCAGCGGTTGCACACGCATGATTGAAGCCAAGAAGAGCACCGTGGCCATGTGCTACGACAGGAAGGGCAGGCGAGAGGTCGTTGTAGGAGTTTGGGGAGGGAGGTCGCACACCACTTTCCAGCTGAAGAGAGCCAGCAGAAAGGGTCGAGCTTATCTTGAAGAGGGCTTGCCCTAAGCCCTAAGCTTTGCTAAACTGATCAGAAGGTTGGAAGGATCAGAAGCATGTAGCAAGCCCCGAGACGAGTCAAGTGCGACAACACGAACAGATGCTTCTGTGTACAGTCTGCATGTGAGGATGGGAAGGGAGGTCACGGACAGATGCAGGTGACTTGGGAGATAAGCTAACAGCGCGATTGATTTAGGAAGACGATGAAGCGGTTGGCCGAAACCAGCTTGAGAAGACAGAGGAGGACCCGTGAAAAGACTGAGGAGAGAGAGAGAGAGAGATAGAGAACGTCCAGCTTGCAAGCTCTGCCGATTCGAGGCAGCATGTTTACCCTCTATGTCAAATTGGCTCGGCAGGTGCAATCCTTAGAGGCTTTTCCGACAAGTGATGTCATGTGACCCAACTGCCAGGGTTCTGCTCTGGAGTTGGAAGTGGCTCCAACAGACAACGTGGCATACCTCAAGGTGCGAGGGAAGGTGTCACTGCAGTGATATTGCCGACACAGCACTGCTACCAGTGCTACCAGGCCCAGATCGCAGTACACGAGGGAACGCCGCCAGAGAGCCAGCGGCTGGTGGTCGCCGGTGCCACAATGCAGGAAATCTCGGGAATGCTGAACTTTGTGCAATTCTGCGGCCTTACTAAACACGGGACAGGACGAACGATCACTGACTAGTTACGGGCCCGAGCCTTGGGCGTGGCAAAGAAGGGCGCCGAGATGCCAGGACCGTCCTGCCAGGACCGTGTGACTCTGTAGCTGAGTTAATGAACCCCGCCGGTAGCTTCAGTCTGAGTTTGCTTACTGTAGCTGGTGAAGGTAGCCGCGGCAGGCCATCACGAAAACAAAGGCTACCAGAGACATCGGGACGTGGACTGTCCCCTCTAGTTCGATCCACAGCAAAGATCAGGCACCTGACGTGCGTCTGCTGCCATCAGCAATCTGCCATAGCGATGAATGATCACTGATTTCATTCTGACGGTAGTCTCAAAAGTGACTGCTGAGATCTCTCAGGCATTTCTATCCGCATGCAGCAGTGTGATCCGAGGGTCATCGTTCAGTATGATCCATGACTCAGGCTGCATCACGGCGATTCAGTGCTGCTTGTTCCATGTCTGCGAGACCAGGCAGGAGCTCCAAGCCCTTTCAGCAAACTGTTGATATCGAAAAGTTTGTGGAGGCGCAAAGGAGTCCGCTGAATGGAATCGGTGACAAGAGTTGGACATTTGAATCACAGTCACAAGTGGGAAGTTGGAGCCCTGTGAACAGCTTGAAACAGACAATGCATGCGGTAGCAGCACAAGAGACAGACTTTGGGGGCAGTACAGGGAGTGGCGGATGAACAGCAGAAGTATGCATGGAGCAAGCACACATGCACGGCCCCACCCGCACCCACCCCACCACCCACCCGCACCTACCCCACCACCCATCCAGTCCACCCCATCCCCCACCCCATGAGATGTAACCTGGACTACAAGCAAGGCAGAAGTCTTTTTCTACAGGCTCGCTGCTAGAACCTTGAGCAGCAAGCATGGATACATGCATGTGACACCTGTAACAGACAGGCACCTGGATGTGTAACATTCAGTGAATCAACCTGGCACAAATTTAAAATCATGCAGAACTGCATGGCCGTGGTATCGGCATTCAACAATGCGTGCTTTGTGCTCAAGCGAATTCAATTGCGGAATGTTGAGCTACTGACTGCGACATGTGAAATTGGAAAGATCTCAGCCTGGAGACATCTGTATGCAAAACGAGCAAAACACACACACGAAACGCAAACGGATCTTCAGCTACAAAACTCTTTGAGAAGTATGCCCAGGTTTGAACAGTTCTTCCTCTGCAGATGGAAAGCTTACCGAACAAAGATGCGAAGCTTTGCTCCACTTGATGTCCAGCATGACATCATTGCGGCCTCGAAGAAAAGCCGCATCAGGCTCTGTGAAGGGTATCTTCTCCAGCGAGAAGTATCTCTTGTTTTTTGGCAAGACTTCAAGAAGTAGCTTTTCCAGCGAAAGGTGTGTTCTCAGGAAGGAAAGGCGCACTGGCGAAGGATACGCCGCAAGGGCAAAAGGCAAAGGCAGAGGACCCGCAGATGCTTGGAAGGCTGATGCACAATGGCAGGATAGTCAATGGCAAGTCGCATCATGGGATGATTGGTCTTGGGATTACGCCGAGGAGTCCTACGCAGCCAAAGGCAAAGGAAAGAACGGCAAAAAGGGCAAACGAAAAGGCAAGTATGGCAAGGACAGTGGCAAGTCCGAAGGAAAGGACGGCTCAGTCCAACTTGCAGATTCTGCCCCGAGCAGCACCACGGCTGCGACCACCTTCTATGTCAATCATTTGGAACCTTGGAACTTTTCCTTTATGGCCACCGAAGAGAAGAACGAGGCATTCATCGTTCCGCCTTTGACACCAACAGCAATGGTCATGGATTTGGGCTGTACGAGAGCGATGGCTTCACGGGTGGCAGCGCAGGACTTGATGAAGTTCTGCGACCAGAATCCGGACTGTGGCATTTGGCACCAGATTGGTGAGACCACTCCTCAGTTCACCTTTGCCAACTCAGAGTCGACCAAGTGCAACCAGAAGCTAGTCGTTTGCATGTACGAACGGGAGTATGCAGTCCAGTCCACGGAGTTCGACATCGTGGAGCAAAGTCACGTTCCAATCCGTATGTCCTTGCCCCAAATGCGCAACCTGAGGTTCCGGATCGAACTCCATCCAGACAAGGCGTTGTTGAGCAGTCCAGTTTTGGGATCGGGCATGTGAAACTGAGGGTTGCACGTAGTTCACATTTTGTAATTGATCTACTAGATCTTTGCCGTCTCATGTGGAATGTGCGCTTCGACAAGCACAAGAAATCGAGCTTCCACATCTACTTCTCGCATTACACAGTACGGCTTCCACCAGAAGTCCTCAGGAAACTCTTCACTGAAAGAGGTGCCTGAAGAGTTGTCATACGCCATGGACGATGAGTGGGTGATCAATGAAGTGAAGACAGCTCACTCGCGTCCACAAGAATATGAGGAGAGAGAAGTACACCCCAAAGGACACAACAATTGAATTGGAGTTCTTGGACACCAAGCGCAAGACGATCATGGAGTTCTCCAAGGACAAGGTGGGGACGAAGGAGGATGATTGGAAGGTCGCCGAGCGTTCTACTGCTAGGTCTTCTGAGCCTTGGAAGGGTAGGACAGTCTTTAGGATACTTGCTGGAGGAAAGCCTAACTTCGCTTCCGGCTAAGTCCGTTGATCCCATGCGTGGTAAGGTAGTGCATCGCCCCGGATTGGAACACTTTTCGTGACATCGATCCGGTCGTCTGCCCCGTTTTCGCGTGGGGCCATAGCATGGACGATGACCAGTGGGCGAACATGTCTGCGTCACAGTCCGAGTACAAAATCTCTGTTTCAGAATGGCTGCTGAACAGTACGAGTTCGGCATACCAACGACAGAGATTATGATTCTCACACGCCGCCATGAACAGGAACCCGGACACGGTCAAGGAGGCGGCGGACAGAAGGAAGCTCAGGCAGCAGGCAAATGGACAGCGAGATAATCGCCGGCAGCTGCAAAGGCAGCTCCTTCTCCTGGATCTCAGCGTCCTCCAGAACCTGGCAACGGAGGACATTCCTCGGGACTTTTGTTTCGACCGACACCAAGGATTCGCTCACCTTAGCATTGTTGTTGGCATCCGTGGGGAAGGTAAGTGTCGTTCCAAGCTTCCTGCATGCTGTTCACAGAGAATTGAAATCTGGTGATCCACTGGAGCATGGAACCGTGCTCCTCCAATCGCAACCAGGCAATGGCCGTCTGCCCACCAAAAGCTCCTGATACGCCATGCCGTGCCATTCGAGCCGTGTGTCTGACCCCCCAGGGTCACGCTCATCTGACCTCCCAGGGTCGCGCCTCCCACGGCTTCTCGAGCGTCTGCGCCCTCGGCTTCTCGATCTGCTGGATGACGATCTCCTGCGCTTCCGGCTCGGTGTCCTCGACCGCCTGCGCCTTCTGCTCCTCGAGCGCTCCCGCTTCGCCATCTCAGTCCTACGATGCTCCACCTCGCGGGTCAACAACGACGCCTGATCAGCCAACGCCGACGGATCCATCTGTGGCGAGGGAGGTGTCGATGGCGGCGTCTTCGGTGCAGCAACTGACGGCGATCCACGCGTCCGAAGAAAACTCTTGAAGTACTTAACTCCGTTGTTGGGTCCTTCAGGCGATCTCTGTCAAGAAGACATTTATGATCGCCGCCTCACCTTCCACTCTGTTCCGCATGTCACACCTTTGTGGTCACCTGTTGGACCGCTGAAAGTCGGTGCATCTCTTGCAAACGTCTCTGATTTGCATTGTCGCATAAGACTCATGATTCTGGAAAAAGGCAGTCACCATTTCCTTCACCATGCTCACACGGCGCGGCAAAGTGGCTAGCCATGGTTCTGTCCTCGGATCGAGCCCCGGGGGATATCTCCTCCGGTCGTCTTCACCTACGTGAGGTATACCGGAGAGACTCCGGTCACCTTCACAAACGTGAAGCACACCGGGTATACTGGTTGCCTCCACCTGCATGAAGCGTACCTTCGGTACCTCCACCAGTGTGGAGCTTCCGTTTTCCGCGGAGCTCCGCTAGCACGTTGATATGAGAGGTACAGGCCTACAAGCAACGCAAAGCCTCTTTTTACACAGGCTCACCACGCTGTAGTCGATACTCTGCTAGAACCTTGAGCCAGAATGGCTACATGCATGTGACATGTGAAACAGACAGGCACCTGGATGTGGAGCACCCGCCCACCTCGCCCACCCCCACCCCACCCCCCCCGCCACTGCACCCCAACCCATCCAGNCCCCCCCCCCCCCCCCCCCCCCCGCCACTGCACCCCAACCCATCCAGCCCATCCTATGGTTCGAATGTCCAACTCTACCTGTGTTGGGGCCTTCGAAGAGCCGGAATTAGCATTGAGATTGGGGCGTGCAAAAGATTCATGCGGTTCTTCTTTGGCAAAACAGCCGCCATCCCAGCTCACAAGAGTCGCGGCGCACGGACAATAATCTGAAACGCAATATCGGCAGTGAGTGTAATATAAAGAGGAGAAGGGGCCACGTTTGTTTCAATCTGTATCCCTCAATGTCTGGGCGTGCCCACGCGCAGATCCTCTAGACCCCCAAGAGAGAAACGGATATCCATGCACAAATGCAACTTCTCCCTGAGACCTTCCTCGTAGCATAGTGCTATGGGAGGTTCGGCAAAGACCAGCATGCTTCGCTCCGCGGGGCCTCTTGGCTCTTCCGGGCAGCAAGGCCTTGCCGAGCGCTTCCTGGCTTTTTGTTGCTCCTCCTCTGATTGTCGCTCTGCGCTCTCATCAGCCGTCACGTCTCATTTAATGCAGGCCTGGTCACCCTCTTCGCGAGCTCCGTTCCTGCCCGTCCTTTTCGCCGATGCTCCTCCTCTGCAAAAGCTAAGACGAGAGTGACGGCCACGACGATCGCATTCAGGTCTCGCGCAATTTCCCGATCAGCCTAGAGTTCACCACCGTCGCAGACTGTGAGGCCGCCTTGACATAGGGCAGGAAGGCAAAGGGAACAAGTAATTAACATGCCCCGAGTTGTTGTTTGTGCTCTGCATGATTTCCTTGCATGTTGTGATGTGCATGAATGCCCACAGTATCCCGAAGTGCTTTCACCATGCCCAGCTAGTCGTGGACACCTTCAATGAACCTGTGCACTTGAGAAAGCGATCTCGCATGATGCACTGAAGCACCGGCTTCCCGAAGACTGTTCTGCTTGGCTCAGGCTTTCGCAGAAGCGGCTAGGTATGCCTGGAGCTTGGTCCACATTCGCCACATGATTATGACATGGTGCCTTTTGTGCAGATGCCACCGGCACCACCTCAGTCTCGACATGTTTTCCGTCCTTCGAACAGCTCCATAGTTTCTGGCTGTCAAGGCGCCACCCTGGCTGGAGATATTGCAGCGCACCTGGTGAATAAGAGCTGTTGCTCACGAAAGCAGCATGTAGCCGTTGGGGTCCCGAGGCTCCGACCCTTAGGTGGAGTCATCGCGCACCCTGCGCCTGAAAGTGACCCCCACATACTTTCCACCCGAGTGCTGCCTGCGCCAGGAGCCATAAAGGATTTTCACGGAATCATGTGTCAGTTTTGTTTGTCAGTTAGAAAGCTTTTCCAGGAAATTGTTGAACATGGCAAGGTTTTGCTGGAAACATGGCAATGTCTTGTCAGGCATCATACATGAGTTTGGGGCTCAGGGTTCAGGGCTGAGGGTTTAGCGGTTGATGGGTTTAGGGGTTTAGGGTTTAGGGTTTAATTTGGGGATTTAGGGTTTTAGGGGTACAGGGTTTAGGCCCATCCTGCTAGATTTGCGCAAACCACTTTCAGTATTCCTGGCAAGACCTTTGCAATTTCCTGACAAAACCTAGTGATATTCCTGCCAAAACCCGTGTGGTTTGCGACAAACCCTTTTCAATTTCTGACAATTAACGCGCAAAACAGCCAACCCCCCCCCCCAACCATTCCTCATTTCAGAGTTCCGTCCCTCTCCTCTTGTTGTTGCTGCTCCTGCTGCTCTTGCTGTTGCTTTCTTGCTTGCAGTACATAAACGACACGCGATGCTCACAACGATCACTTTTCGGGAACACATTCCTCCTGCACAAAGGCCCTCCACCCTAAACCCTAAACCCCTAAACCCTAAACCCTAAACTCAGAAGCTCAAGGATCCCTCTTCGCACTGCTGGTGGCCAAGATCCACAGGAGGGGCTATGCCGCAACAGGGTCTATAGGGTTTATAGGGTTTAGGGTTTAAGTATAAGCCACTGCTTTCGGCTCTTGCTTTCTCCAAGATACTGCTGTAACTGAGTCAGATAGTGCTGCAGTACACGAAAGTGCCTGGAGTAGCTGAGTATCGCAAGCAAGGGTTTTGGGTGCATCTCGTTCAGCATCATGAGCCGTCAGTCAGAGGCTTAGGACTAAAGTTAGGGTCTGCGGTTTGGCATTTAAAAGCTGCTGGTGATGGAGAACCCTCCACACCGACTTATGTGGGGCCTAATACTTACCTATACCACTTTGGGGGTTCCTCATTATATTGATTTAACTATATTCAATAGATCCCCAAACCCCGATCCTAATCATTAAGGCCCCTATAGTAGCCGACGGCCAAGGTACCACGGTGCCCCGGGCGGAGGCCGTCGCGAGAAGCTGCCCCGAGGCATTCAGGGCCATCGCCCGGATCTCGGCCGGCTGCTGGCTTTAGTCAACCCTAAACCCCCAAACCCAAACCCTAACCCTAATAAACCCAAAACCCCTAAACCCTAAAACCCTAAACCCGAAACCCTACACCCCAATACTCAACACACAAAACCCTAAACCCCAAACCCCTAAACCCCTAAACCCTAAACACAAAACCCTAATAAACCCTAAACCTCAGTATCCAACACACAAAACCCTAATAAACCCCAAACCCCTAAACCCCTAAACCCTAAACACAAAACCCTAATACACCCTAAACCCCAATACCCAAAAACACAAAACGCTAATAAACCCCAAACCCCTAAACCCCTAAACCCTAAACACAAAACTCTAATCAACCCTAAACCCCGATACCCAAAACACAACACCCTAATAAACCCCTAAACCCTAAACCCTAAACACAAAAACCTAATATACCCTAAACCCCTAAACCCTAAACCCTAAACCCCTAAACCCGAAACCCTAAACCCGAAATCTGCCCCAGGGCTTCAGGCTAAGGGCCTCGTCCTCAAAAACGCATCCAAAAATCCAGTGATGGTCGTCGAGGACATCGTCAGTGGCGAGATACTACTATCAAGTCTATACCTCGTTCTCTTGTTGACGACCACATAAGGCTGGCGGTTCCAGTCAGCAGGTGAACCACGAGCCTCCCTGCAGTAAGGGGCAATCACGCCAGCACCAGGCTCTGCAGACCGCCCAACAGAAGACGACGAGGCAGGCTCTGCAGATCAGGGTGTCGAGCGCTCTTGAGGATAGGGTTTAGGGTTTGTGGTTTAGGGTTTAGTGGGTTGGGGTATAGGGTTTAGGGTAGTAGGGGGCCAAGTTCGAGCGCTATTGAGGGTTTAGGGTTTAAGGGTTTAGGGTATAGGGCTTATGTTACCGCCGCTTCGTGCTGTCGCCGGCATCTTCGTCGTGGTCTCTGGCATCGTGGTCGGCTGGGAATAATAACTCACAGTGCCTCATGGCGCCCCGGTCTAGTCCCGAATATTTGAAGATAACCGCTTAGAGAGCTTAACAGTCTTCTGACTGGTAAATACGCCCCTCTACACAATCTCTGTGCCACACCCTGCAACCAGCCCGAGAACCTAGCCTCTTGTCAAGCTGGAGATGTAGATGCAACCTTAAACCCCAAACCCCTACGCTTGCCTGAAACCTAAACGCGAAGCCCTTTAAGCAAACAGTAACTATAGACAACAAATGCCACAAGCTGGACATTCAGGGCCATCACCGGAGTGCGATGTGCCATGACCGCCCCGGCAGGCTGCCTGACACTTCAAGCTTCTCACTTCGTAGTTGAAATTCATGCTGCTTGCGTCAAGGTTTTAAGTTCTTACTTTTTAAGGAGGTTTTAAGGTTAGGGCTTCGGGCTTCCCAGCACATGGGTCGTTTCTGCTCTTTGCTTGCACTATGGCTTGCTTCAAGCCGTCTTTCTGAACTAATGCTTCAGAATGCGAGTTGAAAGAATGTAGGACGTTTGGGGCCGAAGGTCTCTTTGAGCACCGTTTGCCTCTCCGTGCTACAGAAATCCGTAACAAGAAGATGGTTTCGACGGTTCAGGCAGGGTTTAGGGTTTCGGGTTTAGGGGTCTTCTATTCCTGAGTAGCCCCTTAATTATAAGGGTGCCCTTCTCGCTACTGTTTGGTTTCTGACAAGGGAAACCCGAAATTCAAAATGGCAAAGGGTACTACTCAGGAACCTACTCTTCAACGGTGGTCGAACGAGCCAGGGGTCTCCAAGAGCATTACAAAGCATGACGAAGTCTTCATAGACCACTATAATATTGTATTACTTATGGTATATTTCATTCTCATATTTTTAAATTTATACTATACCCCCAAAGCCTATGAACTCTACGCCCTATAAACTACAAACCCCTAAGCCTTTTGGGGCTTAAGGGCTCCGGTCTTCCGGTTGCCTTGGTTTGAGGCTTGGGGTGCATGAGTATAGCGTTTACCTGGGCATGCAAAACCCTACTATTTTAGGGGTTAGACCCTATAATTAAGGGGGCATAACCTGCTGTTTTGTAGGTTTTGGGGGGTACAGGTAGGGCTCAGGATTTCTAGGGCCGAGGGCGAGACATTTGAATGGTTTGATCTCCGGTTTAGGTGTAAAGCGTTACGGATGAGACATGAGGAGTATGCGCCCTGAACACTGACACCCGAAACTTTAAACCGTATATACAAAGTAATTATAAATTATCATTAACAATTAAGTATTCATAATTAATAATTGATGAATAATAATTAAGGTAAGGCATCAGAAAGTCAGAGGCTTATACAGCATGGGCCTTCCAAGGAGTGGGCTTTTCCCCCTCACCCCGAAACCGCAAAGACTCACTACTAGGGTTTAGGGTTGAGGGTTTAGGGCCCAAAAGTGCACGCAACCGTGGGCTGCTCTGAATTACGAGCATGTCGAGCCCCAAGCTCCAAACCCCAATTCGATAATCGTATGGTCTAAGACCCCCGAGCCCTAATTTCGAAACAGCCCCTCACTTGGGGTTTAGACAGAGGTTCTTCTTGCTTGCAGTCGGTGTTGCTCCCAAGTTTGAGGGTGAGGGCTTCGGGTTTAAGGGCTTGGTTTAGGGGTTTAGTGACTACAGGGTCCCGAATTTCTGAAACCGCCAAAAACATTCAGCCGGCTGGCAGCGTGTACGTGTCGACGAGACCAATCAGGCCGGCACGTGCATCGGGTGGTGCACCCTGGCTCCCGGAGGGGTTGTGGTTTAAGTTTAAGTTAGGGATACGTATTCCGGGTTCACCATATCTGCCCTGCCTAGCAAGCAACATATCTCGACTAAGGGAAGGAAGCATGGGCGCCACAATACCTGCTGTTCTCTACCTCCACCCTGCCCTGAAATTCTGGCTTCTTGTGCAAAGCTTCGAAAGGGTTTTGCACGAGGCCAAGGAATAGAGCCTAAGGGAATCTGGGAGTTGGGTTCCCTTGCGCCGAACGCCGACCCTCAACCTCTGGAGGTCCCCAACCTTACACCCTAAACCATGATATAGGGTTTAGGGTTTAGGGTTTAGGGTTAACCTTACACACCTGAAATTTGCCTTAAAGTTATCCCTAAATCGAAATCCCGCACCCCTTGAAAAGGCCTCTACGCTTTTCGGATCCTCTGAGGCCGATCAAACTCGAAAGCCAGAACGGCTTGAGACTGTCAGCCCAGAGCTCAAAATCGTGAGCAACGCTGTAGGGGCCCTAGTAGTAAGAATAGGGGTTTGGCGCTGTAGGGGCCCTAGTAGTAAGAATAGGGGTTTGGGGCCCATTATACTACAATTATAATAAGGAACCCCCGAAATATAGTATAGGTGAGTATTAAGGCCCCTATATGAAGGGTTTACGCTTTGAGGCTTAGAGTCAATAAGGTTTGAGGTTTGCGTTGAGTTCTAGACTGGGGTTTAAGGCTTAGGGTAGAGGGTGCAGGACCAAAAACCCATATCTAACATAGGCACCGGTATCCCTTGAACCCTTTAATGAGAAGCCCAACAGGCGTGTTCATAGATAGACACGATAGACCAGAAGACCCTAAACCCGCAAAATTCGACGGGACAGCTTCATACCTGGAGCTTCTAGGCGAAGACAGCACGAAACCATAAGCCACAATAAACGTGAAAACTTCCAAACTATAAGTCCCAGCCCTCAATCTCTGCAATGATCCTGAGCCCTGATAAAGACTAGATGGCACTAGAACCCTCCTAAACCGCCAACAATCATCCTAAACCAGAAAAAATCCTAAAGCCCTAAACCCGTGTAATCGAACACAGCCTTACCCATAGGCCCCAAAGTAGTTCCGTTTTGGGGTTCGTATTTAGAATTCTATAAGGGAATCCCAAAAAGGAACTACTTTGGGGCCTATGGGTAGACGGGACCCCCAAGGCTCTAAACCCGAACCTCAAACTCAAACGTCGTTAAGGCAGGTCCGAGTTGGCCTGGCTACCCGCCACCAGTGGTGCCGCGAGGAGCCCTCTCCTTACAGTGCTTAAGAGCTACAAGGGGGCCTGAATAGTTTTGGGGTATATACTATTTATTTGGGCATAACTCATAACATTACGATTTTTGCTCGCCCTGTGTTTGGGTTTTGGGGATTTGGGGCGCATGGAACTCCAGCGTGTCGAAGAAGTCACACGTGCGAGGCTCTCAGATGGCTTCAGGATGTGGGGGCGCCAGGACTGAACCCTCAATTAAGACCCTAAGGCTGCAGCTTCCGCAGAGTATCAGCAGCCTGTAAGCCCCAAACACTCTGCCTGCAAGTCTTCAGCCCTGAAGCCCCAACATAGCGGCCTAATCTGGGGTTCCTTATCATTATAGAATAAATGGGCCCCAACACCCTATTCTGATTATTAAGGCCCCCTATATTACAATCCCATCACTCTGATCCCGTCACTCTGAACTCCCAACCCACAGTCGACCCTAAAACCCTAAATCACAAGCCCCAACCCTCGCATGAGCCCTAAAACCTAAACCTGAACGCACCAACGGAAAAAGACGCAGCCGTGTCTCCACAGTTTTGGGCTTTCGGGCTGGCCGAAACACCCAAAAGAGGGTAAAACAATGGCCCAACACCTATGAAAGGCTATTGTTCTACATACTTTTGGGTCCAGGATAGGGGTTTAGGGTTTATGGTTTTTTGGGGTTTTAGGGTTTACGGCTTGTGGAACCTGACAAGTCCGGGAGCTTTGTGGTAAGCCTAACACCCGAATACCGCAACCGGGAACCCTTCATGCCAATATAGGGGCCTGCAAATTTAGAATAGTGTTTGGGGTATATTATATATTGTAATCTCTATCTATCTATCTATCTACCTATCTCTCTCTCTCTATATATATATATATATTTATTTATATTTATATGTATATCCACACACACAGAGTTTTTTTGCTTTTAATGAGGAACCCTAGGATTAATTTTGGCAAGTATTTAGGCCCTCATGTTAGACTTGGAACCCGGAGACCCGGAATCTTGCATTTCAGGCACCAATCTATGGTTGTGGGCCACATGGTCATATCAGGATTGCATAGGGACTGCGAGGGGATATGATAACTAAGTGTTCAGACCTCTATGGTCTATAATAGCCTCGCGGCTGCCACAGAAGATTAACTTCGTTCGTTCAAACTTCAAACGAATGTAGACCTTTTGAGCTGATCCTGCACAGCACTACTGTCGCCACCAGAGTCAGCATCACCCCAGGTCACAACAGATCCATCACCAAGAATGGCTGAAAAAGCGCAGCCACAGGCTTCGATTTGCTGCACATTCTTCAGCTGTTCCTGCACAGCACTGCTGTCGCCACCAGAGGCAGCATGACCCCAGGTCACCACGGATCCATCGCACAGAATGGCAGCAAAAGCGCCACCACAGCCTTGGATCTGCTGCACATTCTTCAGCTGAGTCTGCACAGCGCTGCTGTCAGCACCATACTCAGCATTGCCCCAGGTCACCACGGATCCATCGTCAAGAATGGCAGCAAAAGCGCGGTCAGAGGCTTGAATTTGCTTCACATTCTTCAGCTGATCCTGCACGGAGCTGCTGTCACCACCAGAGAGAGCACAGCCCCAGGTCACCGCAGATCCTTCGCCAAGAATGGCAGCAAAAGCATCGATAGAGGCTTGGATCTGCTGCACATTCTTCAGCTGACCCTGCGCAGAACTGCTGTCACCCCCAGAGTCAGCCTGACCCCAGGTCACAACCGATCCATCGCCCAGAATTGCTGCGAAAGCGCCGTGGCAAGCTTGGATCTGCTGCACATTCTTTAACTGACCGTTCACGGCGCTGCTGTCGCCACCGTGCACAGCACTACCCCAGGTCACAACCGATGTGTCGCCAAGAATGGCAGCGAAAGCCCGTCCAGAAGTTTGGATCTGCTTCACAGTCTTCAGCTGACCTTGTACAGCGCTGCTGTCGCCACCAAAGTCAGCATCACCCCAAGTCACCACGGAACCATCACAAAGAATGGCAGCAAAAGCGCAGCGACAGGCTTGGATGTGCTGCACATGCTTCAGCTGGCCCTGCACAGCACTACTGTCGCCGCCATCGCCAGCAGCACCCCAGGTCACCACGGATCCATCACTGAGAATAGCGGCAAAAGCCCTTGCAGCGGCTTGGATCTGTTGAACGTTCTTCAGCTGGCCCTGCACAGCACTAATGTCGCCACCATAATCAGCATCACCCCAGGTCACAACGGATCCATCGCCAAGAATAGCAGCAAAAGCACCGTTGCCAGAGCATTGGATCTGCAGCACATTCTTCAGCTGACCCTGGGCAGCACTACTGTCACCGCCAAAGTCAGCATCACCCCAGGTCACAACTGATCCATCGCCGAGGACGGCGGCACAAGAACAAGTAGTGTACAGAACTTGAACTCTGCTGACATGCAAGCTCAGCGAGTCACTGTTGTGAATCCGGGAATTTGCGATCTCGGTGCATCCATCCAGAACGACTCCAGAGGAGTCCAGCAGCCGCGCTTTGCCGACTCCGAGTGCGATCTGTGCTCGTTGTGTCAACGTCTCGCAGGTTTCATCCAAGCCTGCTTGCACAGTAGCTGTTTTGCCGCTGAGCAATGACACTTCCACGGTAATCGACATGCTGCAAGTGAGCTATTGAATTCCGGGTCTCAGGGGGGCTTCAAATCTGGAGTCTGGGGATTGGTGGCGAGGAGCTTAAGGTTTACATACTTCGATGGCTTTGTTCCAGGTAAGGTTCGTCCAGTTGCGCCTTGACCTATTCCCTAAACCCTAAACCTTAAACCCTAAACCCTAAACCTTAAACCCTAAACACCCTAAACCCTAAACAACATGCAGGTGTGGACCTGTGTATAGGATGATTTCTGCGGTGTCGGCAAAGCCAAAACCCCGAAACCCCATGGGACCGCAAAGCCCAAAAGCCCGACCCCAGAACGTAAACCTGAAAATGCCTACCCAGAGGCCCCAAAGTAGTTCCTTTTTGGGGTGACCTTATAGAAGCCTAAATACGAACCCCAAAAAGGAACTACTTTGGGGCCTCTGGGTAAACACGTCACAAAACGACTTCGAGGCAGTTTTGTGACATCCCCAGGTTCATAAACCAAGCACAGCGCTTTGTGCAGAGTCTGACAATACCCAGCTCTAGTCACGCATCGCAGAGGGATGACCAAACCCTAAACCCTTAGCCTATTTTCCACCCCACATCCCAAGCTTGCAACCCAAACTCATACGTTCCCAACCCTAAAACTAAAAACTAAATTTTCAATCCCGAAACGCTTTTGAGCTTCTTAAACACTCTGCAGGTTCAAAAGATGGAAACGTAAGGTTATAGAGCTTCTAACCCTAAACCCCAAACCCGCAGGGTTCACCCGAAATCCCAAAACCCCACGGGTTCTGAGGACCACTCTCGGAATCGCAGCAGAGGGATGCCAAAGACGGGTCCAGGCCTGTCATTATGCGTTTAGAAGGTTAAGGTTTAGAGTCCTAGGGTTTAGGGTTTAGGGGATTTCGGGTTTAGAGAGGCTGTGGGGATTCAGAGGATTCATGGGCTCTGAGGCTTCTTTAAAGTGTTGCGGTTTCATAGGTGGCGTTAAGAAGTGCTGTGGTTACGGCGTTCGGTCATTATTTTTTCTGTAGATTCTGAGCTAGCCTCGTTTATCCCAGGTCCCTTCTAGAGGCTTTCGGGTGAATGACTTGTGATTTGCTAAAACCGTAAAGGTCTGAGGTGGTAGTCATTCCACTGACATCCATGGTGAGACTGTTGCTGCCTTAGAAGCCACAGAACGGTAGGGTTTAGTACTCTCAGGGCTCTTCTAGAGGGACCATCAGGGGATGCGAGTACTATTTAGTCAGGGCCGTACAGTATGCTTCTGCACTTATCCGGTCCTGAGTCTTCTTACGGTAAGTTTTGAAACTAATTTCGTGCACTCCTTGCTATGGGTAATGCAGGATTTCGGCCCATCACCCATAGAACTTCATTTAGGTTTTGGCTCTTCCTACTCCGACATCCGACGTTTCTCAACATCATTCCTTGGAATAACAAGTTATGACTAATGACTCATTAGTGAGAAACCCAGGACCCTCTTTAGAATACTTTAGAATTAGTCCGGGTCAGCTGCTGAAGCTGTTTGCGCTGTTGCTGGGAGGTGCTGCTCATGCGGCAGCGACTCCCAGAGTTTTCCCCAAAATCCCCACCATGCTGAAACCAGAGCGCTCTTTGAACAGAGGTCTCTGTAGAAATCGATTACTGAGGGACTTGGGTTTGGAGGAACCCTAAGTCCCTCCGGCCTAAAGCCAAAAGGGCTTAGGGCTTAGGGAGTCTTGATTGAATCAGTCTTGCGGTATATACCCTGAACCCCGCCAGCGCCTAAACCCTCAATCCCTGAACTGTAGCTTTATTCCTAAAGCCCCATTCACCAAACCGTACCTTAAACCCCAACATCCAATCCCTACCGCAAAGCCTTAAACCGTAAAACCCCCAAACCCTAAAAGCACTGCCAACAACAAAATGCAAGTTCCGCCTGGTGCAGGCTCTGAGCGATCGAGGACATGAAGTGCCTGTCTTCATATCTTAGGCTTCGGCCTTACCGGTGCCGGAGCCCGCCCCATCTACCCTTGCAAGCGATGGATAGAGGAACCTAGACACCCACCGTTGTTTAGCAGAAATCAATATGGGGCTGCACGCCTCTTGGGTTAGAGGCGCAGGCTCGTGAGTTTTGCAATTCTTTCATTCAGGCATTCAGGCCAATCAGGCGTTGCGGGGTTTTGTCAAACATTGAAGAAACAGCCCCTATAACTTCTCTAACTAGTAATCTTGAAATAAGGTGGGTGGGAGTCTCTAAGATCGCGTCGTTAGCCTGACCTTCCCGGGTTCGGTGTCTTGGGCCCATGTACATGGAGCGCCCTCATTTTTGTAAGTACGTGTTAAAGGTCAGACAATTGGCAGGATGGCGTCCCCAGCGAACTCCCAGAGCGCAAGTCGTTCTGGGTTTTAGGGTTCAAGCGTTTTAGGGTCTAGGGTTTCACAAGGGTTGAGTGTTCAGGGAGGCTTTCCGAAAATGGGGGACCCTAATATAGTACCCTAAATAGTAGGATCCTTATTATAAGGACACCAAAATAAGGTACCCGTAATTTTCGGAAACTCCCCGCTCTACTTTGCAACTAGTCAGCCTCTTCTGCAGCCGTGGGGGAACGATGGGCTTCATTTGTAAAACCGACATCGGATGTTGTGTCGGACGTTTGGGGTTCATGGACAAACTGGGGAGAAAGGGATCTCCAGTGTCAATCATGATATCCACAGGCAAGGTACGACAACTATCAAGCAACACACACTTCTTCCTCCCATAGCCCCAAACCTCAAAAGCCCCCTAAAGCCTAATCCCTAAACCACAAACCCGAAACCCTAACCCCTGAACCCTAGGGCCGGATCAATACCTGCTGGGGCTTAGGGTTTAGATTTTCAGGGATTTCTGAACCATCAGCGGCGATTATCCCGCCATTCATCCTGCTGAAATGAAGCAGAGAACATCCCTAAACTGACACAGCCGAACACCGGACTTCTAGAACCCTGAGCTAGAATGACTCATCCCAAGCCTGAACCTTTCGCCTGGCACCCACACCCTTAAGCCTAAACCCCCGGGGGCCCGGAAACCCAAACCCTAAACGTCCCTAAACCCCAAAACCCTAGAACGCTAAACCCTAAAACCCTAAAACCCCAAACATCCTTAAACCCTAAACCCCCAAAACCCTAACCCCCAAACCTTAAAACCCTGAAGCCCGAAAGCCCTAAACCCTAAAACCCTCCCAAAACCCCAGATCCGAATAAAGGAGCACAGTGGGGACCTTCATCGTTCGAAGGTCGAAGATGTGAACCTTCTGCCTGGCAGGAAGGTATGGGCATGGGCTTTGGGGCCCGAGGATCAGGAACTGCTTACGGTTTTGGGCTTGAGATGGTTTGGGATTTGGGGTCGTTTGGGGTCTAAGGAACCGTGTAGGATGTAGCTTACACCATCAACCCTAAACCCTAAACCGTGGAGTGTGCCTGAGTGTCCAGACCCAGGCTCGCAAACCGGAGCCGTATTCCAGTGTTCACGTCAGGATGCATCATCAATCACGGTACACCTTTAATCCGTACGCTGTCTTTCTTATGGGATCCACAAGGCAGAGTGCAAGGCATTCTGCTGATCTCCGCACCAGCTTCAGAAACCACTGCTTCAATCGCACAGCGCATACCCTCAACAAACCCTACACCCTCAACCCTACCCCTTCAACACAGTTTCAGAGCCCTTCAGCTTAACTTCAACCTACGTTTCACGGGCCAAGACTCCAACGAAGCCTTGTTTAGGCCTTAACCCTATGGAACCCTTGTAGAAAGCATTAGGTACCCGACACACCATACACAACCTTGACAACGTTTCACAAAATCTTGCAGGCATCCTGTAGAAACTTGTGCTACCCAAAACATCCCACAGAATCCGTAACAGCACACTGTTCAAGCCTGAACCTTAAACCCTGAAACCCTGAATCAGACTGATCTTATCCAAAATCTGCCGGTGGGTCCTCAGCAGCACGACTGCTCTCCGCTGATTCCTGGAACGTAGGCTCTGGGAATCGTTTCGGGCTGATAGCTTACGGGATTCATCGGTGTACTGGTTAAGGTTTGGGAAGGCTTAGTGTTTAAGGTTCGGCTAATTCGGACTCACAGTCTTGGGGACGAAACAAACATGTAGGCACCTTAATAAGCTGGGTTCTCCCTGTACTGCATGAAAGTGTCTTGCGTCGAGGTGGGATTGGGGATTTCGGTTTGGAAGTTCCAGAAGGTGGGAGGTGGTTCAAGATTCAGTGTTTTATAAAACAGTGTTTTATAAAACACTGTTTTATAAAACTCTGAATCGGGTTTATGAATGCAACACGACGGCTTTCGAAAGTTTTCATAAGCTTCGGCGATGGAAGACAAGAGCAAAGAGGCACATGCCGCTCATCGATGCTTTGTTGTTGCAAGTTGAGGAAGGAATCCAGAAGCAACAAAGCAAGGACACTGATGGTGCTGGACTCCACAAAATAGGGGTGACAGTCATTCTGAAATAGTATAGAACATGCATATATAGGGCTATCAGTACCATAACGGGCCAGGGGACATTATTGCTAGTTCTTCCGGCCAATTGAAACCCAACGACCTCTGAAAGGATGCAGTTAAAGGTACTGTAGAACAGACATCGGTGGATTCAACTCGGCGGATCCTGTGGGGCTTGCGGGTTGAGGGCTTCGGGATTTCGGGTTAGGGTTTACGGAACCACAGATTCTAAAGGTTCACTGTTTCAAATTTTGGGGATTAAGGGTTTAGCTTTTGGGGTTTAGCCGAAGACGTAAGAAGCATACGCACAAGGGACCAAAAGCGGCTACATACTATAGGTAGCGCGCAGCCCAAGACGGGAGGACGGGCTTGTTGCAAGACAAACGAGTGAGTCACATTGACGCGTCCCATGCACGAAAACCTTCAGTGGTGTTTACCCTAAACCCATAAACCGTGAAACTTTCGTAATTAGGGTTTATAACGGTTTTGGGGTTCAGCCTTGTCAAGACAAGACCGAGGGCTTGCGGCCAGGCTCTGGATTAAGCGCGGTAAGCCCCGAAGAGCTGAATGGCTGGTGTTTTCGGGTTCAGGGCCCCGGAAGCCAAATTTCAAGGGTTTAGGGTTTAGGATTTCCCACCGCCCCCCCCNAGTCTAACTTGATTCGGGACACAGTGGAGTCAGTAGAGTCTCAAGTATGAAGTTTAAAGTTTAAGGTCGAACTGATCAATCCCGGAGAAACCCCCCTCCCTGCCACACCCGCGAAACTGTCAATCGTCAACATCCGAACTCCAAAATGGACAGCAAAGCTTTAACCTCAGTCTCCGATATAGAAGCCGGCTACACTAGGGCCATGACGGTTTTGTACCATACGTATTTACGGATAGGAACCCCAAGGAACGACATTGCTGAAATATGACGCCCCAAGACACTTGCAGGCCCAACCCTACATATTGAACCCTAAATCCTGAACCCCGAAACCACAAACCCTAAACCCTAAAACCCAAAACCTGCCAGCCAGACATCTTCACGTTGCAGATCTCACTTGGGAACTGGAGAGCGCCTCAGCTCTTCTTCTCGCGCAGCACTCCGCTGCAGGATCTTTAGTTCGCTCCTTGCCTCTAAGTATACGAACCGTGCCTGCTTTTGGAGTCTAAACTTTACCAGGACCTACTTTGGCCCGATTCGTGCTAGGCTCTTGCAGTCGGGCAACTCGGTTTCGGACAGTTTACGGCCCAAGGGCTGTGCTTTCGTGGTAGTGATTGGAATCTCCAGAACTTCCCCAAGCATTCCGTTTGGGGCCTTTGAGCTGTGCAACCGCAGCAGCAACAACAAAAACAGCATCTGCGACGGCCACAACCGCAGAGTACGCAAAGGCAGCGGCAACAGCAGCAGGAACAAGATCATCATATCATCATCATCATAATCATCATCATCACGTCATCATCACATCATCATCACCTTCGTCAACACCATCGAGACCAACAATGACAACATGTTAATCTTCATTCATTTCAACCCCGGTGTCATCATAATTATTTTCAGTGTCGTCGTCATCGTCATCGTCATCTTCATCGTCATCGTCATCTTCATCATCGCCATCATCATCGTCTCCACCATCACCACCACCACCACCATCATTGTCATCACGCCCGCCGTCAGTTCATTGATTCTCGTTGTCGTAATACGAGTAGTTTCTTTCCATCACCACCATCACCACCAGCATCTCGGGCGAGGAACCAATATGGGATCCTAATCCAGATACGCAGTGTGGGTTCCTAATTGCAGGAGTGGCGAAAATGTTTGGGGATGCAATTAAAGGGATCTGGCGAGGCACCCGTGTCATGGGGATGTTGTTCTAAGGTGATGACCAGTGAGATCTCGTCTCAAGCATTCCTAACCGAATACGAGAATCTCCCTCATGGCCTTTTGGGGGCAGACCACTACGTGTCCCAAACAGGAAAACAAGCGAATCTGGAAATCGTCTGAAGAGTTTCTGGAGTGGCGGTTCAGGGCTTTCGAGCGTTTTCTTTGTGGGGGTTCTTAGGGTGTGGTGTTGATACTAAGCCGCAAGCCCCATTATTCCCGAACCTGACCTGAACCCAGAGTCTCATTGTGGCAAAGTCGCAAATCCCCGTGCGTGCTCTGGTGTTCCACCTTGGGATCAAGTTCTCTTCTCAGAGTTGAGACCTTCGGGACTTAGGGTTCAGTGGTTCGGGTTTGGTGTTTACCTACGGTTGAAGGTATGCCCTACACCCTAACCTCCGAACGCTAAATTCAAAATCTCTCTATGTTTGCATGTCTACTTAGACCCCAACTATGCTCTAATATACCCTAAATACACACTGTTAAGGACCATAAGATAAGGGCTCCATTAAAGGGCCATTGTTCGGTCCTGGCAGGTCCCCACGTATGTCTGAAACCTTCAGCTCTTGAACCTACCAGCTGAGGCTTCGAGGTAAGAGTTCCCGCTGTTTTCCTCAATAGTCGTACCCAAAGGGCCCTCGGGGCCCTATGTAATGTTATGGGGAATACTTCCCCAAATCATAATAGTAAATCCTGATATAGAAACCCTACATTCTACTATACAGGTACTCTGGACCCTTTGGGGCAATTCCAGTGCCCATATAGTATCTACTTTGTGCCTAAAAGTACCTATATAGGGACTACTTTCATGCCAAAGTACCTGCTATAGGTACATGGAGCCTTAGGGAATACTAGAAAGACAAGACCATCTACACGGGTCTTCAGTACAGGGTTGTAAGCGGCCTCACTTCCGTTTGAAGAAACCAGCGTGCCGAAACTTGAACAATCTAGGACCTGTACTGGGCTTTTAAGTAACCAGGGAAAAAAAGTAGACACACTTTTATTTCATAAGGGTTCCATTAAAAAAAAGTATTAAAGTATGGGACTCCAAAGCCCAGTGTGAGAGAAAGCCCTGAGCTCATGCATTGAAGAGCATCAGGGCCCCAGGATCAGCAATGCCTATCCAGCTCCCTGCCCGTCTACGTCGGCTTCAATTCTTCCTACTGGGGAGCACGGGGAAACCATAATGCCGACAATACCATTAAAAAAAGTGATACTATAATGCTAACGGTAAGATACTAATAATGCTGAGCTGCAATTCGACTAAAGGGTCCTGGCTGGGTACTGCCCCCATACAGTACCAGTCTATAAGAAGGCCACTACTAACAGCCTCATATATCTATATTGTGAATGTTATTCAACTGTTACTGAATGGGGGCAGCATCCAAGGTCCTGGCACTTCGTGATGTTACCCAACCGCAGACTGCCCTTTGCGGCACAGTAACAGTAATCAGAACGGTATAAGTTCAAAACAACTATACTACTAATTAATCATAGTAGCAATCATGGTAGTAGCTTCAGCTAGTCATGGCATTGCCACACCTGCACTGATCTATTTACCTTGATGGCAGGCACTAACACCTTCTTAGTTTCCAAACTGACATGACTAGTCCATTAAACCGGGCCTCCCGTAGCAATGTTTATGTCGGCTTTTTTGAGACAAGCTGATTGCTGTACTACAGCTATCTGGCATTACTGCGATCGCCAAGTCGGTATGCTACCACCTCCATGGCTACTCCTATACTCAATATTGCCGCTGCTACTACAATCTCTACTTCTGCCAAATGCTGCTTCAAATGAATCCAAAATCCCTAACTGGTGTTGTCCAGACTTACCAAGCCGGTGATGGTGGCAATGTCATGGTGATTACCAATCTTGCTCGTGCTTGTAGTGCCTAGGTTCGGGATACGTCTAGGGCATCAACACTATGGTTAATTAGACAGGGGGGAGGGGCGGGTCACTGCCGCTACTAACGTTGCTGCTATGGCATTAGCAAAGCCACAGTTTCAAACTGGAAGCCCTAGCCAACGAATAGCTCCGAGAAGCCTTCGTTCCAGAATCCCGAACTCTGAAGCACTCGTAAGACCAGAGTGCTTCAGAACCAATCAAAGAAGGCATGAAGTCCCCAACATCGACACTGAACCCTTCAGGGTTTAGTTGAGCTGGCTGGGTTTTCAGCTCCAGGCGAAATCCTCAACATCACCACTAAACTTTTCAGGGTTTAGTTGGTCTGTGGGCAATCGCAAAACCCCTTAGTCGGCTGAGGGCCACGCATGGTGAGCTGCCTCGATCGACTGAAGCTGACTACAGCGACCAAGGAGGTGCGGAAGAGCATCTGGCAGGATAAGGATTTAGGATAAGTTAACGGTTCCTAGCCAGAATACGCTAAGCGTAATCAATAATTAAACCCCTTAACCCTGAAGCCCTCGAAACCCCCAATTCTGCGTGACAATACAGCCTACCAAATCCCAAGAAATCCCGGCGCCGCAGCCTCCACTAGCCGGACCATGCCGCAGTCCTTTGCAGGGTCAATTTCGTTGATATATAGGCTTGATAAATAGAATAGGATTCCTTTAAAGGGGCCCATATGGGCTACTATATGGTTTTTATAGGATTTCAGTATAGGGGCCTTGATAGTTAGAATAGGGTTTTGGGCCCCATTATACAATTATTAGAATAAGGAGCCTCCCAAAATAGTATAGGGAATTATTAAGGCCCCTGTATTTATAGGTTGGGGCTCGTTGTGGCTTAAGCCCACCGCCCGCTCAGGGTTTACGATCCAAGCGTGGAGGTTGTAGAGATTGTAGAGCTTCGGGCTTAATTCTACCTATAGTCTCCATTGTAGTTCCCTTTTTTGGTTAACCAACATCTCTATTATAGGATCCTAACCATAAAGCTGGTTAACCAAAAAAAGGAACTACAATGGAGACTCTGGGTATGGGGATGAAGGGCTTAGGTCTGAGGTTTAGGCTGGATGTAGCGCGTAAGGTGGAGGGGCTGGAGGATTTATGCAGGGTTTGGCCTGTTCTAGTGCGATCTCCTGTCCCAAAATTTCTGGGTCTCAAGGTTTCAAAAAGCAAGTTACCGTAACCTTGATCTTGAAAGAGGACCTGGCTTGGGGCTAGGTGACTGTCTGCTTCGTTTGGGGTTCATGGGAGTTGGGTTGTCAGTCGTGGCGCGGAGCATTGGATCCTTGACTTGAGGGTTTGGGGCTTCCGCTATACGGCTTGAGGGTTCAGGGGCTGAGCTGTAAGGCATCACAACCCTAAACCGTTGTAATCCTTAAAACCCGACACCATGAGCCTGAGAGATCAAAACCTCAACCCTGAACCTTATAGGCCCTGAACCTTCTAGCCCACCCCAAACCCTGAACCTTCAAACCCAAAACACCCACAAAAAACCCAAACCCTGAACCGTAGAACCCAAAAACCCGAAACCCTGAACCGTAGAACCCCCAAAACCCGAAACCCTGAACCTTAAAACCCTAAACACCCCGAAACCAAAAAAACTCGAATAAAAATACCCTCAGCTCTAGCAAGCCGCCCTTGGCCCCAAAATCCAAAAGTCTGAACCTACAACCGCAGACTCCGAAATCTCCTCAACCTAAACCCCCAAACCCCTAAATCCAAACCCTGAAACTTTAAACTTCAAAACCCTAAGACCCTAAACCCTAAAGCCTACAACCGCAAACCCTCGGAAATCTCCTCGGGTTTGATTGTTCAGGCCAAGAGCTCCGAAAAGCCGGGCATAAACTGTGGGATTTAGGGTTTAAGGTGTAGGATGCGACCCTAAACCCTAAACCTGTTCGGTATCGGGTTCTATAGGACTTTTGCGGGATTTAGGGTTCAGGGTTTAGGGTGCAGGATTTAGGTTGGTCTAGGGCTGCGGGTTTATGCTGTGGGATTTAGGGTCAGGGTTTTGGGTGTAGGATTTAGTGATACATCGTGAACAATACCGACTTCACCGTATCATAGGTGGGGTATTGCAAAACTAGATCCAAAGCACCTCAACCTGACCCTAAACCCTAAACCCTAAATCGAAGTAAGCCCTCAACTGAACCTACGAACTCTGAGTCGAAACCACCATATGGGAGTTTCCGAAAAGTAGGGGTACCTTATTTTGGGGTTCCTATAATAAGGATCCTACTATTTAGGGTACTATATTAGGATCCCCTATTTTCGGAAATTCCCATATTGGTAGGACAACTCAGGCCTCTCTGTGAAGAAGTGCAGCAGTTTCAGTGCTGAAGATGTCGAAACCTGCGGCCCAAGACGTCGTCGGCTTGCAACGACCAATTACCCTGTATACGGTGTTCAGAGATCTTTCTTGGCAGATGGATCGGTTCCAGAATAAAGGACAGTCGGGGGGGGGGGGAACTGATTACAAGTGAGGGTTACACCTGCCCTTTGGAACTCGGCCTCGGCTTTGTGTGTGCACTAGGATGGAGTTTTTGTGACATGAATTGAAAAGGTTTGTCTGTTGGGTTTAGGTTTTGGGCTTGTCTGGTCATTGGTGTTTCGACTTTTGTGTTTAGTGTTTGGGTTTTGTGCAAAACTGGTTTTGGTTGTGGTGCCTTTTGACCTGAAAGACTGAGTCTACTTAGGGATTGTGCCAGAAATATCTGAGGCCACATATCTGGAACAAGACTTCAAGACAAGCGTACTTTGACGGTTTTGTCTTCAGAGCCATCATTACCATGTTTGGATATCCTGATGCCAGCTCATCGATGCGGCAAGCGTGGAACCAAACGGAGGTGAGAGGTCATGCGCGGGGTTTTCCGGATACCAACGAATCTCTCTCTGAACGTTGAAACCAGCGGCTTCGCCAATGGAACAAAACCTGTGACGCTTGCCTGCTCGTGAAACACCTGAATCTCATACCGGATGGTACATTACGATGATGACACCAAGGCTTTTTGCCTTTGCCGCCCCCTATAGCCGCTAGCTGCAAATAAACCCCTGAAGCCTGAAATCTGAATCTTAGAGAGTGTCGGCGTGGGGGGGCGCTAATCCGTCTGCTCCACTCGCGCCACTCGTGCCACTCGCTCCACTCGCCCTGTACGTTACCTGTCATTCCTTTCGTCTACAGAGGGAGTGGCGAGTGGCGCGAGTGGCGCAGGCGGCTTAATTCAAGCGTACGCTGCTTGTTTGGCAGAGTTAAGGATTTAAGTTTAAATTTAGGTTTTACGGTTCTACAGTCGGAGCCTGAGTGGGTTACGGGGCCGAACAATCCAACCCCAAATCAATCATACATATATATATATATATATAAAGACAGCGAGAGAGAGAGAGAGAGCAAACATACAACATAATATAATATATACTTTTAATCTATAATATAATATGTCATCTAATATAATCTACTAAACCCGAAGAGGCTAACCCCCAGCTCTAATTAAGCATTATAAGCCCCAAAACCAAAGCCCTAAGCCCCAAAACCAAAGCCCTAAACCCGAAGCCCTGAACCCCAAAAGCTGAATTAAGCCCTAAACCCCAAACCGCGAGCCCTACACACCGACAGCCCTAAACTCCAAACAAGGCCGGGTGTCTGGAGCAAGACAGAAGGCAAAGGGTTTAGGGATGTTCACGGTTTTGGGATGTTGAGGGTCTGGTCTTTAATTTAGGGGCCAGCTGCTCCACTCGCTCCACTCGCTCCGACCGTTCTACTCGTGCCACTCGTTCCGCTCGCTCCGACCGTGCCACTCGTGCCAGTCGTTCCACTAGAAGCCTGTTCCACTCGCGCCACTCGCTCCACTCGCCCCTGTACGTTACCTGTTCCACTCATTCCGTTCGCCCGCGGAGCGAGTGGCGAGTGGCGCGAGTGGAGCGAGTGGCACGAGTGGCGCGAGTGGCGCGGACGACTTTAATTCTTCCCCCCGTGCGGCCGCAATGGAATCTTAGGCTGGTAAAGCCACAACCGTAAACCTGTACAAAGAAGGAAAAACAAACGAACGCTGCCAAACCAGAATCCCCCAACATGCTTCAAGACTAACCTTCTCAATATGGAAACCTCACAACCACTAGACCCCACCACATGAAACCTCGATGATTATCTCAAGCTCAACACTAAGCACGCACAAGCCGGAATGCCATAAACTTCAATCTCTAAGTTGAGCGAAAACATCGACGCAGTGCAGAGACGTGGTAGCTTCAGAACATCAAGTACCCCTATATACATATAGACTCACAGACACCGCAAAATAGGATCCGCATTAAACGGACCACTAAACAAGACGCCCCGATAACTCTCAGAAGCAAACCGCGAACCCTAAACCTTGAGCCGGACCCCCCCCCCTCCCCCACTGTCCGAAACAATCTGACTGGATCGACCTCTCGCTCGGCCGATCGCGAGACAGGAGCCATCCTCACCGATGCACATGCGGACAGCACGTTTAAGGTTTAGGCCGTGAGTTTGAGGGATTAGTTAGGGCTTGTCGAGGAAAGTCGGAAAAATGCTTTCCTAATGGCAACTAGTCTAATTGGGCTTGGCATTCTCTGATCCTCTTGTTGGGATCCTCCTCCCTACCAAACCCCTCCTTTGCTCAATCAGGTTCTGGCTTCGACTCGCAGTATTTCTCGGCAATGCCAGCACCACGCGGGCTCCCAAGGGCATAGCAGTCAAAGCTTGAAAGGCCTCGGAACCCTAAACCCTTGACCCCAAATCCTAAAACCTAAACCCTATAAACACAACACCTTTGGGTTTAAGGCTCGGGGTTGCTTGAAATCAGGCTGACGGCGCTAAGTCTGATCGTGTGAGAGAGGGTTACGGTTTAGGGTTTAGGGTTTAGGATGGGTGGATTAGAATCTTTATTCAAAGGGGTTCTAAAACCGCATAGAACCTGGTCATAGTCACATGATACTCTCTCTGGCTGCTGATCGGGTTTAAAGGCGTATGGTGTAGCATATCCGACTCGTGATGTTGGGAGTGGCCCAGAAGTCAAACAATACATCGTAAGTCCACAAGTCAACAACATCCCTTTCAATCTGAAGGGTCCGCAGCTATCATAATGCCTAAAGTCAGAATACTCCGTAAACCTTGAACCAGAGAGTCCTGGTTGAAGGCGAGGCAAAGAATCTCCTGCTTCGAGGATTAGGGCAAAGGGCATGGGTGTCGGGTAGAGGGCACAGTGTGGGGTTTAGGGTTTAGGGGTTGAGGGCAGTGTAGCTACTAAGGAGTAATGGGCTTGACAAGGTGTTATTGGACCTTGGGGTTCCATGAGTTGCAATAGCTAGAGTCAGGCTTCAGGCAAGGTGGACCTTCTGAGCCTTACTGGGGCAGGGTATTGGTGTAGCATATATATATACATACATATGTACACCTATACACATATACATATACATATACATATGCCTCTATATATATATATACATACCTATACCTATACCTATACCTATACATATACGTATACGTATACGTATACATATACATATACATATACGTATACATATGCATATACATGTACATGGCGATTATACAAGGGCCATAACCCCTAAACCCTATACCCTGTTCCACCAGGCAGTACTAGTATCAACTGTGCAGATCGTCAGGGCTTAGGGTGCCCTCATGGGGCAACAAGTACAAATGCTATGGCATCAACGAACTCTTCATAATGCATTGTCGATACTGAACTTAGACCCCTAGCAAAAATGATAATTTCAGCTGTTTCTTTGGGATTTAAGGAACCAAAGATTTACAACTGTATTTAAGTACCCCTGAGTTGTGGCAGAGTCGGGATTGCAAACCGAAGCTTTCGCCAGGTGTGTACCTGAAGCTGACGAGGATCCTCCACTGGATCCAACCGCTTACTATAGGAGCCTCAAATAATTAGAATAGGATTCCTTTAAAGGGGTCCATAAGGGTTACTATAAAGGTTTATATAGGATTTTAGCATAGGGGCCTTTCTAATTAGAATAGGATTTTGGGGCCCATTGTACTATAATTATAATAAGGAAGCACCAAAATAATATTGGTAAATCTTAAGGCCCCTATATTACAGTCTTCAGGGTTAGACCTCATACGTGTGGGGATCGTGACCTGCACTGTTGTAGGCTTTGGGGCTGTGGGCTTTTCAGATCCTGTGCTTAATTGAGAGCTTTTGGGCTTTCTTGGAACGGAACCATTGAGAAAGAACACATCTTCACACATAAAGTGGGAGGGGAACAGGGTTTTAGGGTGCAATGCAGTCGACCAATCATGTTAGAACTCTACATTCACCTGAAGGCCCACACCAGATGATGCTGCACAAAATTGGCTTTAGAGTTTAGAGGGCTCAGGGGCCTCGAATCTTTGTTCCTCAGAGCTCCGCGTGACTGCAGGACACTGAATTTGCTGAGAGCAAAATGCAAGCCAGACCCCGTCAAGTCATCAGAAAGCATGTCTCCCCATATATCAACTAAGAAATTTAGGGCCTCGCACCTCAAAGAACAAGAAAGTGCGGAACCCTGTTAGGAGATTGCCAACCCAGGCGAGCTACATGCTCTCTTTCCCTAGAAAACCAGACCCGGAAACAGCTCACACCTTCGACATAGACCAACCCACCAAAGCTTCAAAGTCCCTGCATCCACAATGCATAGTATATAGGGTTTAGGGTGTAGGGTTGTATAGTACAATCCTAAACCCTAAACAAGTCCACGCGAAGGGATCTGGCAGCACTCTAAGCTTCTGGGCGCACTTGGCCAAAAGACAGTGAGCCCATTCGGGCCGCTGTCTAAGACTTCTAAAATCAAGAGTCTACGATTTAGGGTTTAGGGTTTAGGGGTTTAGGGTTTAGGGCTTAGCAGCCGAATAGGTTTGCTGGGATTTATTAAGGATGTTTGGTAGAAAGCCACGTTGGAACAGCTTGGGTGAAGGGCTTTAGCAGGCCGGTCAGGGGTTCAATTTAGGGTGGTGAACTTCGAAGAAGAAGTATGGGCAAAAAAGTTAAAATTAAAATCGATGTTGGCAACATGTTGCCACCATGGCCACCAAACTCACGCGACGATCCCGTGGAGTGGGGGTCGTGGTGATCTCAGTCCTTATGGAGCCTGTGCTTCCATGCCTTCTTCAGGCCGTTCTTCAAGTTGCGCTTGCGCGCCCGCTTGATGACTTCCTAAGGGCTTTCATGTATGTACCCACCTAACAAAAGATCGCTCTGGCCGCTATGTCTCCCCGAAAGCCCTGATCCCTATGTTGTACCCTAATTAAACCCTAAACCCCGTGTAATGAACACTGTAGAGGCCTGAAGAATGAGAAGAGGGTTTTGGGGTATAAAAAACTAGTTACGATTACGGATTCAAAAGCAACCCTAATGAATAACACCGGTAACTACCCCGACCCCCATATTACCCTGATCGCTATACTGACCCCAAACTTGCCCTACACCCTAAGCTCTAAACCGTTGGACTTGAATAATGTAGGAACCTGATTAAGAAACCCTGGGCCTACAACCCCAAAATAGTAGGATTCGTATAAGGAACCCTAATAAGGTTCCTACATTGGGGTCCTTCTTGGCTTGCTTCTTGTTCAACTTCTTCTGGATCTTCTCCGGGTTGGTCGATGCACTCAGGTCGGATTGAATGGCCGAAACATCGTCATCCAGCCTGTGCTTCCACGCGTCCTTCAGGGACTTCTTCAACTTCCGCTTCCGCACTTGCTTGATGACTGCCTCAGCGCAAGTTCTTGGGGTTTAGGGTATACCTGGACCCTAAAAGTATGTAGAATAACAGCCTTTTACAGGTATTGGGCCATTATTTTACCTACTTTTGGGGGTTTAGGTAGGGTTTAGGGTCAGGGGTTTAGGGTTTGGGGCCTGATAGGGTTTAGGGTTTAGGGCTGATTGATGACTGCCTAATGGCAACTTATCCTAGGGCTGAACATTTAGTAATTAGATGGGTGTAGACGGGTGATCTAGGAATACTGTGTGATGGCTTTACAGTCTGAGGGTGGGTGCGTCACTATGATTAGGAGTTCGACATCAGTGTCTACAGTTCGGATTTCCGCCTTTTCTTGTCGCTCGCACCATATTCCCTCAGCTCATACTGCACAAGCTATATCAGAAACATGACTGAGCCAGGTACTTGGGAATACTTCCTTACAAAAAACCGACACACACCCAAAGGACGCAAATCTAATTTTAGCCTAAACCCTACAAGCAACACACTCTGTACCCAAAAGCGCGTCAAACTCAAAAAAAAAAATCAAATTAAGAACAGCCTTAATTTACAGGGACGACAGGTCACCTTCTTCTGCTTCTTCTTGCTCAACTTCTCGTGCACCTTTTCCTGAGCTCTGCAGCAGAGTGTGCCGCCTGAACCCTAGACAGCTAAAGGGTTGTGGTCTTCTGGAAGGCCCCTTTGGAGGGGTCCTCATGATCACCAAATTGTGGTGAGGATACATTGCGATTTAGGGTCTAGTGGGTTAGTTTAGGCTCAGGCCTATCCAGAGCCAGGGCTGTCAAGGTAAGATGGGCGAAGACCTCATGGCGGGCCTGTGGTGGGTATGAAGCGAGGGTCCAGGACATGGCCACGGAAACTAAATGCAAACTTTTACCCTTTTCACAGCTCTTCTAGGTATCCTATCTAAACTGAATCTCCAAAACCTCATGAACCCGAGTACCCAAGTCCCAGATTCTCAACACCCGAAATAGCAACCTCCTAAACTCCAAACGCTATGTATGCATACAAACACTTACCTCTTCAAGCTCCTTCTCCTCAACCCCGAAAACCCCGACCCCAAACCCAACTACCTTAACCTCGACACCCAACCCAACTCCCGAACTTCCTCACCTAAACCTCAATCTTCTCAAGCCTGCACCCCGAACCTCCTGAAAACTCCTCCATGTAGTCTCCTCCTTACCCAAGTCTCCTAGGCAAAACAGATGAGCCTTAACAGCCTTAGCAAGAAGAACAGGGTTTTGGGGTTGTCGTAGACTTCCGGTAAGGACCCTCAGGAAGAGTACTACTCATGATTCAGGCTTCTACACTCTGTTCAAAATCCATCAACTTCTCAAAACTGAATAAAACTCAGCCCTCCACAGCTCCCTAACTCATGCCGGAAACTCTTATAAAGCCTAAAGGCCCGAGTTCCTAAAATCCTCATCAAAGTCTCCGGCTTGGTGAATGCACTCATCTCCGATTGCAGGGTTGACATCTCATCACCGGCGAGAGGGGGATGCTGGCAAGTAGCCTCGGCCGACACAAAGGTCTCGTATTTCTCTATGGTTTCGTCGGGTGTTTAGAGTGTTATAGGGGCCTTCGCATGGTGCAATACAACCATGACGGCACTATACGGGGATATGTATAGTGCTGATATGCCTGACATCTGGATATCATATGCCTTCAACTCGTGTTTAGGACTTAGGGCTGTGAGGGTCCATGCTTTATGGACCAGCGGCCTCATTTTGGCAAACGTCCAGTGCTGCCGTGGACTCCGCTGCGGCAGGACTTGCCAGGAACCACACCTGCATAGAGTGTATGATTCAGGGTCCAGTTTGTGGTCTAGGTTTTCACGCTCTATTGGGGGTGCAGGACATAAGTGTTGGGGCGTATTGTTTAGATTTTGGGGTGTCGCTGGGATTGCTTTAGCTGGCAGAACGCATGTGAAAGCGTTCCGCTGAGGGTCCGCGTTATACGAGTGACCTACCCTTGTGCGGAACCGAAACGAGATCCTAGTGAGGTACTCATGTACCCATGCAGTGTATACTGTACTTTGGCTCCAAAGGTGCTAGAAGCCCCCTTTAGGCCAAAACAAATACTGTGTATGTTACATGGATCCGTTGGGTTACAGATAACAGAGATCTGTCACTGTACTCTCTAATGCTTTGTGTCTCCGCACGGCACTCTCTTTAATTGCGTCGTAGTCATCAGTGCCATCATTATCGCCTTTGTCATCTCGATGTTGTCGTCGTGCCACCCCCAAAGGTTTAGGTACGGAGCATCCCTTAAACTATAGGAAACCTACTATGACATCAGGCATCCTGAGTTGATTAATCCAAAGCCCCTGCAGTGATTCTAGGACACATACAGTTAACCTGCATAAGCGGGTTTTGGAGGCTCTGGGTTCGTGTCGTCATAGCCATCACTACCGGTTTAGTGTATAGGGTTAGGGTTATCATCAGCATCAACAAGAACCGCACTTCACACCGCCCTAGTTATCATCATCCAGCCATCATCATAACCGTATCATTCTTCAAAGCCCCGACAACCAGCACCATAATACAGGGAGTAGTCTTATGAGGTCATAACCTACTTCTTCTGGAGGGTGTGGAGCTACAGGAGAAGAACTAATTATGAGAATTCCGGTATACCGCGTAATGGGGAGGACTGTGGGATCTTGTCTATCAGCAGTGTCCCCCAAAACCCCTAAATCCAAAGCCCTGAACCGTAAACTCGCCCGCGAAACGTTACACCCTCCGAGTCAAGGTACGACGGCCGCTTGCAGAAGGGCAGCTGCACGCATCGCTATCGCTGCAATGGCGCTACGGATTTCGTAATCGGAAGAGATTGGGCCAGGCTGCGGACGGTTCTTTTTTTTCTTCTATGAGGGCTCTAGAGTGGTTCTTTGGTTTCGGATTTCACAGGGCTTCGGGTCTGGCTTGGGAATAAGATGCGATAGAACACGGCCAGCTTGTCCAGCTCAGCGCACCCTCTGTAATAAACAGTGTGGGCCCTAAACCCTAAACCCTAAACCCCTAAACGATGGTGTTTCGTGGCGACGGTTGCGATTCGGATCATCTCGGAAGTCCGTCCCAAAACCCCTAAGCCCTGAAAGGCAGCGGACCCTGAAACCGGAAACCCTGCGTAACACCAAACTGTAAACCCTAATCTCCAAGCCCCCGGGGCCCCAGAAACCGCAAAACCCTCAAATATAAACTCCAAACCCTACCTATAGTCTCCATTGTAGTTCCTTTTTTGGTTAACCAAAATCTCTATTATAGGATCCTAACCATAAAATTGGTTTTAACCAAAAAAAGGAACTACAATGGAGACTATAGGTAGACCCTAAACCCTAGGCCCTAAGATCCTGAGAGCCTTGGCCCTAAACACAACAAGAACCAAACCAAGACCTGAGCATCCTGTAACCTTCAACACGAACACACTGAAACACCCCGACCCCCGACCCTTAGCCTTACAATACCTGGATTCGATTAAGTCCTTTATAAACGATGGTTTCGGGTATATAGGGTATAGGTTAGATTATGTAGGCCTAAATCCTGCGCCCTGCACCTTGCAAGCACAAATGCAGCTTACCCATAGGCCCCAAAGTAGTTCCTTTTTGGGGTTCGTATTTAGAATTCTATAAGGGAATCCCCAAAAAGGAACTACTTTGGGGCCTATGGGCTAGCATCCCGTGAGTCTCTGCTAGGGAAGTCCTCGGGAGATCTCCTTGCATCATCCGCAGCCATCGCCTGGCCCGGAGGGTTTCTCTCAAAGTTTAGGGGGTTTAAGGGCTTTCGGGCTTTGAGGTCTAAAAGGGTTTAGGGGGTTTAGGGTTGCAGGGGGTGTCTTTTTAGGGGTTTGTTGGTTTAGGGAAGGGTTCGGAAGAATGGGGTTTAAGGAACTCCTACAGACGAGTCAGTATTCCTCACAGCTTTGTAATTCCTATCCCCTCATCCTTGGGCCCCTGTAAGCGGCAGCGACAACTATGGTGTCGTCAGTGTCGTGCGTATAAACTTCACAAACCCAAATCGCCCCAACGCCAGAAACCCTGCCCGAAGAGGCCATAGCTGTCACTTCCCCAGAGGGTTCATATATACTACCATGATGGAACTAGATCCCCAAAGACCATCCCCATGATGGTTTTTGGGACCTAATTCCATAATAGTAGTGTTTAAGGACCCTCTTGGTTCCAAATGCCTAAGCCCAAGGCGGCCAACGGCTGAACCGCAAACCTGAGGACCTCAAGCCCTTGTCTCAAATTCCCGGCTTCCTACTCCACGAGACGTCCTTAACAAGCAGCTAGACTTTAAATCACATACAGGATCCCCCTCATTGCTATAAGCCGAACCCTAATTTTCTAGACCCCGAAACCCGCAACCCGAAGTCCCTAAACTCCCAAATCTTCGACCTTCGATGCCAGGGGCTGAAGGCCTTGGCTGCTGAACAACCCCAGCCTTGAAAACGGTAGCAGGGGGGCCTTAATAATTCCCAATACTTATTGGTCCTTATTATACTTATAGTATAATGGGCCCCAAAGCCCTATTCTAATTATTAAGGCCCCTATATTAGGGTTGTAAAGTTGTTCCTGCCAGCGCTCTGTAAGGGTGTTGCAAGGGGCTTTGAAATCTGGGGCTTAACATAACAGTCTGAAGCTACTACAGTATTTAAGAACAGCCACTTCTTGCAAGGCTTGAGAGACTTAGCGTCTGGAGCTTGTAATTGAAGAGCTTTGGCTCGGAGAGTTGAGTTTTGAGTGCAGGGTTCAGGGCCCAAGGCGCAGGATATGCACTCCCCCGAAGCTGACATGGAAAATCTGGAAGCCAGCACCCATGCATGAGCCCGCACATGGGTACCCTTTGCCCTCGCCCTAAAACCCATCCCGAATGCTAAAGTGTCAGGCTGGCGCCTCCGTCCCCAACCCCAAGATCCTTGAGCCCCATTTTGACGCCCAACTCACAAAACTCTAACACCCAACTCTTTACCCCACCTGTGGCCCCCAAAACCCTCCCTGTTTCATAAGGATTTAAAGAATACATCATGGGGAACGCTTTTTGCGGCTACAGGCAATCCTTAAATCCTGGTCCGTAAGGCCCTGAATCTACATCCTAACCCCGAACTTTGGGACGACAGGCCTGAACTCCAAATTCCCGAAAAAAGGGATTTGGGTTTAGGTATATAATTGAGGTTATAGGGTTCTATAAAGGGTTTAGGGTTTATCTATATACTTTACAGGGGTTAAGGGTTCTCTAAGGGTCTCCAGGCCCTGCAACTGAACCCGATCGGGTTGCTTTTGGTTTTTCTTCATTCTCCCACGAGAGGCTTAGGGTTTAGGGTTTAGGGTTTATGTCACAGTTTAGGGTTCAGGGTTTAGGGTCTAGGGTTTAGCTTAGATACCCAGGTTGTCATGGGCATATAAGTACGGTGTGAGCCTGTTTTGTTCCCCCAACCTGTTTACGTTCCCCCAACCTGCAAGAAAAGCGAGAGCAAAGACACCCTAAACCCTAAACGCTAAACCCTATATCCTAAACCCTAAACCTCTCAACCCTAAAGCCCCGAATCCCGAAAAGCGGCCCAGTTGACCCTTTGCCGAGGAGTGGCAGCCGATGAGTGCCCCACTTCCGCGCAGCAAGGTTTAAGCCAAAGAGCGAGGCGCAGAAAGCTGTTTAGGGTTCAGGGATTTCGGGCTCATTTTAGTGTTTAGGGATGTAAGGTTTTTGGTTTAGGGATTTAAGGTTTATAGGGTTTAGGGTGTTAGGATTTGCGAGGAGTGCCATGCCTTCAACCTTCAGCCGCTAATTGAATCACCTGCCCTGGTAGCTCCCTGACTCTCATTGTAGGGTCGTATCAACAACTCTTGCTTGCTACGCAGCTTCTGAGCTAAAGCCCTAAATCCTGAATCCTCACCACAGTTTACCTGGTAGCCCCTTAACAAACCAAAGACCTGTAAATCCTAACACACCACTGCATACACTTTTGATACTGTGCAGTTTTAAGTTTTAACAGCTAAGGAGACAAGGACATCATACTGCTGCGGGACCTAGAAACTCTCATCGCTCTTTGAGCCCTTTGGAATTCTGTTATAAATCAACCCGATGGAACACTATGAAGAGAACCCTCTAATCAAACCCTAAAGGAAGCCTTGATGGAACCCGCCCGTACCCTGACAGGAACCCACTTCTGCTGCTCTTTGGGCAGGTAAGGGCAGGCCTCATCTTCGCCAGCTGCGCATTTCCCATGTTGATCTTCTCCTGCTTCGGGTTTAGGACTTGCAAGGATTAGGGCTTTGGGGCCTAGGGGTGTAGGGTTTGCTTAGGGCTTAGGTCCTAGGTGTAAAGGTTTAGGATTCAGGCTTAGGGTTCAGGGTTTCGTGGCAGCGTTTAAAGCGCTCAGGGGACTGTTACGAGTGCCATTGATCCTCTCCTTCGGAGCGGACTTGGGGCAGGATTTTCTGATTTGTGGTGTTGCATGGGGAGGGCTTACCATATTTGGGGTTTAGGCTTTATACAGCCAGTACTTGATATATATATATATATAGGGTGCTCCAAGGACCCTTCAGATCACACGTGCCCCGATCGGGATGAGCGTGTTTACATCCGCATAGTCCTTAATCTTGCAAAACAGTAGCCGAGACTGCACCAGACTGATAAACCCTACCAAAACCTGAATAACCTACTTTTCTAGAGTTACTTATCGTGATTTCCTTTTTTAGTCCTTCAAAAAGGTAGGATATTCAGAGTTAAGGTAAACTTCACCTCCACTAAACCGTAAACACAAAGCCTGAGCCTTAAATCACTTGAAGCCCATACAAAGATGCGGTGGCTGTATTTGGGCCCCAACTGTGCAACGTGCGAGGTCAGACAGTTTTTTCTCATGGAGTTTGTATAGGGCGTAATACAGGGGCCTTAATAAGGGTTTTTGGGTCCATTATACTATAATTCATCAGAACAAGGAACCCCCAATAGTATACGTAATCATTCAGGCCCCTACATTAGCCGCTTCTGCCGTCAGGTGGACTGAACTCTTCCCACTGAACTCCCATTTCTACCCATCCATGGCCTTTTTCTTCGACATTTGTCCTTCAAGCACTCGAGCACGGAAGATGAAACTCGTGTCTCTTCAGTCAGCGGGACCTTAGGTTCGCGGGATTTGCAACATCAAAAACTGCTATCTCATCACCCCAGGTGACGACCGATCCATCTTCCAGAAGGGCAGCAAAAGCGCCGCTAGAGGCCTGCACATTCTTCAGCTGAGTCTGTACAGTGCTCCTGTCGCCACCGCACTCAGCATCACCCCAGGTGACGACGGATCCATCTTCCAGAATGGCAGCAAATGCGCGCTCAGAGGCTTGGATCTGCTGCACATTCTTCAGCTGAGTCTGCGCAGTGCTGCTGTCGGCACCGCCCTCAGCATCACCCCAGGTGACGACGGATCCATCGCCAAGAATGGCAGCAAAAGCAGAACCAGAGGCCTGGATCTGCTGCACATTCTTCAGCTGAGTCTGCACAGTGCTGCGGTCGGCACTGCCCTCAGCATCACCCCAGATGACGACGGATCCATCGCCAAGAATGGCAGCAAAAGGAGAACCAGAGGCTTGGATCTGCTGCACATTCTTCAGCTGAGTCTGCACAGTGCTGCTGTCGCCACCTTACTCGGCATCACCCCAGGTGACGACGGATCCATCGCGAAGAATGGCAGCAAGAGCAGACTGAGAGATTGAATTTGGTTGACATTCTTGAGCTGAGTCTGCACAGCGCTGCTGTCGGCACCATAGTCAGCATCGCCCCAGGTCACGACGGATCCATCGTCAAGAATGGCAGCGAAGGCACCCCAAAGAGTGCCTTGAATCTGCCGAACATTCTTGAGCTGCGTCTGCAGGTCACAACGGATCCATCGTCCAGAATCGCAGCAAAAGCAGAACCAGCGTCTTGAATCTGCTGCACAGTCTGCAACTGACCCTGCACAGCACTGCTGTCGCCAGCATAGGCAGCATCACCCCAGGCCACGACCGATCCATCACCAAGAATGGCAGCAAACGCGCCAGCAGAGGCTTGAATATGAACTGTGTTGCACAACAAGGTCGGGGAGTCACCCTTGTGCACCCTAGATTTCTTGATCAGCGCACATCCTTCCAGGACACATCCAAATGAGTCCAGGAGACGCCTTGTCCCGACCCCGAGTGCAACCTGTGCCCGTCGCTTCAACGTTCCAACCGACTTGTCCAAGGCTGCTCGCACATTGGCCCTCCTGCCACTGATCAGTCCCACTTCCACGTGAATCGACATGTTGCGAACCGACAATATCCGATCCCTCACCCTTGTACAATCAAGGTTCGGTAATCGAAAAAAGGATTCAGTCTATTAAAGTTCTGTTGGGCATTGCTGGGCACTCCGACCCTTCTTTGATACTTGTGTCCCACTTAAAGAAAGCTTTGATTGAAACATGGCGCGAACCCAAGGCTGACGGGTTTAGAGTATAGGGTATACCCATAGGCTCCCTAGTAGTTCCTTCTTGGGATAACCTTCTAGGGTTCTAAACATGAAACCCCAAAAGGAACTACTATCGAGCCTATGGGTAAGCACTGCACTCCAAAGCCAAACGATCGAACCGCTGGTCGTCGATCGACATGCTGCTAAAGCTTCCTCTCTGCCCTAATGCTCCTGGAATGTCAAGTGAGTGCCAAAGCTATATACATACATATATATATATATATATGTGCATATAGGAACTAATGTATCGGGGCGCAGCTGAGTGTGTTCAAGGCTCAAAATATATGACATTCTGAATATATACGGCCGCCCGCCAGCGCATCAGAAATTGCGATCGGGACAGGGGAAGATTCGGGTGCCCCCAACAAAAGGCCTTCGACATAGCGCACTAAGGCAGTATAGAGACCAGTACTGTAGCTGCAAAACCGCAATCCACAAACCAAAGTCCACACACCCCAACATGTCAAAATCTATATTTCACGCTTTCTGAACTACGAACCGACAACTGCTACTGCGCAAAACCCGAGTTCCCAAACGGTTAAACGTTAGATACTTGGTCACTGACCACTGATAAGCCGACAGCCAGGACCTCTGAGACAGCCAGCCTCGGTCTCTTCAATTTTGCTGCTGAGCACGTCGACCTCCCAGTAGAGACGCATTGCTTAGGTTTAGTGTTCAGGGTTTAAGGATCTTCACTGCCTGATTAGAAGAGACTATAGAAAGGAGCCCCTGCACATTTGTGCAGGTCTTTCTCCAGGGCTGTAGTGTTCAACCTTTACAGGGGTCTAATTATCCCCAGCAGAAACAGCATTTACTTGTCAAGCTGGCAAGCTTCACCGGGCCAGCCAGACGGCTAGATACAAAGCCACAGACGCAATTTCATCGGTAGCTCATATGCTTGTAACCTGCTGGCTGGATGAACAGCCGACTCACGGATATTAGCTCTCCAATATGCAAACCACGCTGCCGAGATGAACAAACCAACTCCAACCCGGTCATGCATCGTTTGCAGGTTGTCTCCGGCAATTGATGACCTGATGGCTGACACAAACAGCCAAGCAGGCTGTTAGGTGCCGAGCAGTCGACACGATTATGCTCAAAAGCACGCTTTGGCCAGCACCGCGCACCTAGNCTCCGGCAATTGATGACCTGATGGCTGACACAAACAGCCAAGCAGGCTGTTAGGTGCCGAGCAGTCGACACGATTATGCTCAAAAGCACGCTTTGGCCAGCACCGCGCACCTAGCTGGTATTGCAAATGGCACCAGCTGTTTTTCGCGGGTTGCAGATCTCTTTCTGGCAGTTTGTAACCTGCTGGCTACGTGAGCAAGCCAGGCAGGCTATTAGATGCCACGACTCACGGATATTGGTTGTCTATATCATCAAATATTGCAAACCACGCTGTCGAGATGAACAAACCACGTCCAAAACGGTCATGNCTCCGGCAATTGATGACCTGATGGCTGACACAAACAGCCAAGCAGGCTGTTAGGTGCCGAGCAGTCGACACGATTATGCTCAAAAGCACGCTTTGGCCAGCACCGCGCACCTAGCTGGTTTGCAACTGGCACCAGCTGTTCCTTCGCGTGTTGCAGATCTCTTTCTGGCAGTTTGTAACCTGCCGGGCTACGTGAGCAAGCCATGCAGGCTATTAGATGCCACGACTCACAGATATTGGTCAAACCACGCTGTCGAGATGAACAAACCACGTCCACAACGGTCATGCATCGTCTTGTTGTCTCCGGCAATGTATGACCTGATGGCTGACACAAACAGCCAAGCAGGCTGTTAGATGTCGAGCAGTCGACACGATTATGCTCAAAAGCACGCTTTGGATAGCACCGTGCACCTAGCTGGTTTGCAAATGGCACCAGCTCTTCTTTCACGTGTTGCAGATCTCTTTCTGGCAGTTTGTAATTTGTTGGTACGTGAGCAAGCCAGGCAGGCTATTAGATGCCACGACTCACGGATATTGGTTGTCTATATCATCAAATATTGCAAACCACGCTGTCGAGATGAACAAACCACGTCCAAAACGGTCATGNTACGTGAGCAAGCCAGGCAGGCTATTAGATGCCACGACTCACGGATATTGGTTGTCTATATCATCAAATATTGCAAACCACGCTGTCGAGATGAACAAACCACGTCCAAAACGGTCATGCATCGCCTTGTTGTCTCCGGCAATTGATGACCTGATGGCTGACACAAACAGCCAAGCAGGCTGTTAGGTGCCGAGCAGTCGACACGATTATGCTCAAAAGCACGCTTTGGCCAGCACCGNCATCGCCTTGTTGTCTCCGGCAATTGATGACCTGATGGCTGACACAAACAGCCAAGCAGGCTGTTAGGTGCCGAGCAGTCGACACGATTATGCTCAAAAGCACGCTTTGGCCAGCACCGTGCACCTAGCTGGTTTGCAAATGGCACCAGCTCTTCTTTCACGTGTTGCAGATCTCTTTCTGGCGGTTTGTAACCTGCTGGCTACATGCGCATGCGAGGAAGGCTAGGCAGGCTATTAGATGCCACGACTCACGGATACTGGTTGTCTATGTCAATTATTCCAAACGACACTGCCGAGATGAATAACCAAGTCCAACCCGGTCATGCATCATTTGCAGGCTGTCTTCGGCAATTTATGACCTGATGGCTGACGCAAACAGCCACGCAGGCTGTTAGATGCCAAGCAAATGACACAAATCTTCTGCTCCATGTAGGGTATGGTTTGTGTTACTAGTATCCCCATAATAAAACCCAATATATACACTCACCAATTGCAATATTCGAAAGGAGGCCTATCTACACTCACCAAAACGGTAATATAAACCCTACTTCATGTACCGAACTTTTATCCGGGATCCGCTCCCGCCCATGTGGAGTCCCCATAGACTGATGAAGTCGAGTAGGTTTGGGTAGCTTTTGAGATTTAAGTGGTTTGACACTGCCAGTCTGCGTTTAGCCTGTGTAAGCGTAGACTTTGTGCTGATCCGGGTGCTGGAAACCCCTTGTGGCAAACAGTTGATATAGAATTGATCATCTCATGTTTGCTCTGCCGGCCTTGAAACCTGTCACGGGGTGTCAAAGCCATACACGGTTTTCCAGGGTATTTTTGCGTTACGCTGGGTGGAAATGTTATACTATACTCCCTCACGCTTACGCCTACACCGTACGCTACCAAATTTCCAGTCCACCCCGTCGGACCTTGTAATTCGAGCGGGCTTTACAAATACTAAGTAAATACCCAGAGGCCCCAAAGTAGTTCCTTTTTGGGGTTCATATTTAGAATTCTATAAGGTAATCCCAAAAAGGAACTACTTTGGGGCCTCTGGGTAATGCCACCGCAGCATTGCGACTTATGGTTTGGGCTTCCCCTTGAATGCTTGCACTGATTTGATAAGATGCGGTATGACTTCGGTAGCGCCCCGTAGTGACTAGTCCATGAACCCTAAACCCGAGACCCCTACATGAATCCTAAGCCCTGAACTCTAACCGTCAAACATGTGAGAAGGCCAAGCGCAGTCTGCCTCAATCTGGCCCTTTTGCCGCAAATCGTTCAACTTCGTCTCCAAGAGGGAAATGTCCTGCTTGGACGGTGCCTAAAGTCTGCAAGTTAAAGTACCCAAAGGGTCCAAGTAACAACATGGTAAAGGTATACTTTTACGGGCGCCACATATCTACAAAGAACCTACTATATGTTGGTAATTACATGGGCTTGTTGGCTTCATTACACTGTAAGCCTCTTAGAACAGATTGCTAACCATTCAGGTGAACCCCTATAGCCCATCGCCCTCAAATCATGGTCCAAACAATTCTTCCCGGAGAGTCCTGGTCAAGCGTGTCTTGTTTGATCAGAAGCTCCTGCGGCGGTCCCCGAAGCCGTTTAAACTCCCGTACAGGATCAGGGGTCATAGACAATTCGGCTACATGTACTGTACCTTAACCTACCAAAACCTACAAAAAAGTAGGGTCCCTATAAATTCCATATTAGGGTTTATAATAAGAGCCTACAAAAAAGTAGGGTCCCTATAAATTCCATATTAGGGTTTATAATAAGAGCCTACAAAAAAGTAGGGTCCCTATAAATTCCATATTAGGGTTTATAACAAGAGCCTACAAAAAAGTAGGGTTTGGTAGGTCAAGGTACGTAGATACATCTAAAACGACTCAGGCGCTTAGAACCCTACTTTTTGCACCCATGAACCTTCAAGTATGACCTCCGGGGCGACCTTCTACGAAGCCATGAAGCCCAAGAGAAATCTAGGCGAACTAGCTTCATCATGGCACGCCCCTCGAATTCCAAATCCTAAATCCCAGATCCACTTCCCTGAGGCCTCATGTGCTTAAAGTAGTTCCTATATTGGTACTTTGGGGCCAGAGTGACTATTTGCGTGCATGGACGTTTTGGGATTCCTCAATGCCCGAAGCCGAACTCCTGCTCCGGTCTTCACGGGCTTGGGAACTACGGCAAAGAGTATAGGGTTTTCGGTTCAGGGTATAAGAGTTGCTGTTCAAGGCTTAAGCCCTAGGACTTGAGCCAACCGCAAAATACCACGAGCTCGCACCTCAGCAGTTCAAGAAATAAATAGAAGACTGAGGCGGTTTTCTGTCTGAGGGTTCCGATGTGATTCGCTGGATCTTCCGCTTTGATTCATTTCGCACAATCTAGCACAGCTGGTGGTGCAAGAGGAATCAAAGGCAGACTGGCAGGATCAGCAGTGTTGCTAGATTGCTAGAGTTATGATGTTTTTAGCAGGCTCTACTTTGGAAATCGCTGAAACAATACATTTAGGAAAATAATACGAATACAATCCAAGCAGCTACAGTGTGTCTTGAAGGGTCCGCTGCTTGAATTCAGAAACCTTAAATTAAACCTTCAACCCTTGTAGCCGCAATTGCAAACCAGAAACCATACATCTTAGTCTCTTAGGTCAATAAGTGTCCTGCAGGGTCTCCTCAACACTGGCCTGCCTTTGAGCTGTGAGTAGTTCTGTAAACTCGGATCAACCAAAAGTTGAGTGTACAACTCGTAGAATCAGAACCCTTAACGAACCTGTTTTAGATAATTTCGCAACGTAGGTTTCAATGGTGTGCTTGACGGCACGTTGAGGGAGCTCGATTGATTCAATATTGCAAGTCTGCCGTAGCAGTCGGAAGGTGTAGAGACGTGGGCCGGCACCTCAAAATTTTTTGGGGTCTAAAGTCTAAAGCTCAAAATCTTCGTTGGTCGTTCAAGGAGGCGAGTTCAGGCTTTGTAGTAGGTTGGGTAAGAATGAAATGTCAGTGATTTCAGGCTAGCGCGCACTGAGCTCTCCTACGGAGCCATGCCCTTATACGGCATACATCGGAAATCCTGGCTCCTGGCAGCATACACATCATGCCCTTTGGCACAAAGGTTAAACTTCTCGATGGCCTATGTAGATACATGTAGATACTGTATGGGCACGCTACATGGACCCTCTTGCGGCACCTTCAAACCCAAACCCTACATGCAAAAGCCCAAACTCTCGTCTTGGGACTCCACTAGAAACGGACCTCCCGAACCGTCAACACTAAACCTCCAAAGCTGAATAATTTAGGGGGCCGTAATGAATAGAATAGGGTTTTGGGGGCAAATTACAATTTTTCCTATACTTACCCCAAAATAGTATAATCGGTAATTATTGAAGCCCAAAATTAACGCTACACAAACCCCGTGTGCACACCCTGCAAGTATTGAGCTGGCATTTTACACGGACGGCGTCAATTGAGACCAACAGCAAAACCATGCACCCAGGCATAAAAAAGCCTTCCGAAGCCGTGAAAGCTCGGTAAGACAGAACAATACAAACTCGCCGTGGAACGTTGGAGGAACGGCCAAAACCCACGAGATATGATTGAAACACTTTGTCTTTGAGCGCCTCTCCGACAACCACCACCAAGCAATGGTTTAAGGCTTAAAAGTTTGCAGTTTGAGTTTGAGGGTCAAGGGCTTGAGTCGTTTAGGGTTTTACGATCTGGAACCTAGGATGTATGAGGTGTAGGGAACTGTTGGCAATCTGTAAAGATCCCCGCGCTGTCCAAACGCAACCTTTCAAAGCACATCAGCACTTTGTAGAAACTTCGCAAAAAATATGCCGAACACAGCACCACGCCGAATGAGAGCTACGAAAACCCCAAACGGTACCCTAGACAGTATGGGCTAGACCGACAAATTCATCCCAAGCGAGAAACCCTAAAGGCCAGACAGCTAGGAAACTCTCCGGCACTGCCTTTGCTTGTCTGCTTCTTTCTCGTCTTTGAGAGTCTGCAGGAATGGGCTTCCAGGTTTCATGTGGTCTTACACGTTCCCGGCTTGTGCCAATCTTGCGTGGTCAGGGATCAAGGATTTAAAGCAGGGTTTCGAGCCTAGCTGAAAACGAGGACCGTAATGCTTGTTCACGACAGTAGGTTTCGGGTAGACAGGGGGGCTTTGGCAAGTAGAATAGGGTTCGATGGTGCATCAGTCATGCTGTACTTGCTTCTCAGCTGTATAAGGGATTATGGTTGTTGACGATAACTAGAAGTGTAGAAAGGATCTACAAGGGAAGATCATCATTGCTAACAGTTTCCAGATGTCAGTCACTACAGGCTGTAAGACTCGACAGCCACCAGTAGTACGACGGATATCTTTGCCAGCACACACGGGAGTGGTGTCGGGATCACGAAAGGTCATTCATCTTTTGCTACACATGCGGCCGGGACGCATACTTTCAGGTCCATAAATTCAATCCAGCAACACCTGCCTGCACTTTGGCAGCCTGCTTCCAGAGCGCTTTTCGCTTCTTGGAGTGGTTCCTGGAAGCAGCTTGTGCTACAAACGCCCCACAAAGCCACGTAAGAACCAAACAAATTCGTTTAAAGCCCAATCCACCCTAATCCTAATCCTACGTACAAGAAACTCCCGCAAACCGATCTCCACGATTTCAGGCAAGTATCGACACACCAAAGGAAAAGCAGACACCCTGTCCTCTACCATGTCCTCTTTAACACACCCATGTCTGAAAGCCAGAAGAGCAACATAAGGGCCAACATAACTAGAATACTACATAGGGTGTTCGGGGTATGTTATAGTACAACTATACAGTGAGATTCACTAAAGAAGCCGAAGGACAAACATTACTCATTATCCCATTCCCTACATTACGCCAGAACGCTGAAGCAGGAAACTCAAATCCAATAGCTTTCACAGGATCTGCAGGAAGTAACAGAGAGGCCCTAATACTGGACTCGGGTTGGGAGGGGGGCGCAAGGAACTGATCATTCAGGCCCCCCATCTTTGCAAAGAAGGGGCCTCCCCACCAGGATTGGATTCGGCGATGGCAGGAGTAGTGGGAAACTGTCTTTTCCATTGCAGAATACCAGGAGCCATGAAACCCCGAACCCCTCACCATTTTGGGAGGTCTTCTTCTCATGGGAAATAGACACAAGGCCGACCGGAAGGCCTTCACATACCCTAAGGGTCCACCTAATCGTGCATATATCATATACTTTAGCCTTTAGCCGTTCCTACAGAAGTACTTTAGGCCCAAAGTATATACTATGCGGATACATGGACGCTTGGGGATAAAGAACTCGTTGGTAGAGTTGTGTTTATCCACAGCTGGCAAAGAGACACCGGCCCGTGCGAAGGATTGAAATCCGAACCCGAACACCTATAACCCTAAACCACAAGAAAGCACGAAAGCCTACCCAGGAACGGATGCAATATACCATGGCAGCCTGAAGAACTAGGGATACAGTTCCTTCTCCAATGTTAAAGGACCTGGTAATGCTATCATACTTTCTTACAGTCCTTCAGGAAGATGAAGAAAATATTAGCAGTACATATTCCTACCCCCCCCCCATATGGAAGCCTCGACTCCCTAACGGAGGCCTGACAAGCACGTGGTTCATCCGATCAACCTCGCTCCTGGAACAGCGGGGCGGTGCAGGGCGTGAGAGTGCAATGGAGGGGCCTGGATGGTTGGTAATACCTATAGTCTCCATCGTAGTTCCTTTTTTTGGATAACCAAAATCTCTATTATAGGATCCTAACCATAAAACTGGTTAACCAAAAAAGGAACTACAATGGAGACTATAGGACTCTAGGTAGTATGCCTCAGGGCCTTAGCGTTCCGTGGTCTTATCCAAACCCTGATCGAATTATGAAGGCTCCTGTTGTGGCCAAGCTCTAATGAGAATGAATGAGGCTGTAGGCAGATCAAACTTTCAGACCTGTCAAAAAGCCCCTGGTGCTTATGGTGATGGAAGTAAGTAATTATTTCGTAGAAATCAGCGGGGTTAAGGAGTACTATGAGCATATGAGCAGAACAAGTCGTACTGTGGTCCTGGCATTAGTTGTAATGGCAGAGGCAGTCCCCCTCGTTACTATCCGCCAAGCCCTAAACTCTTTATCCTCGACCCTTATAAGAGCACGAATCATGTAGACCCCTGATTACTCGACCCCTTGTCTGTTAAGGACCCCATATTCGGATCCCCGCTGTAATCCCTGTTCACGTAAGGGCATCTGCTATAGTCAGGCATCTACATTCGTAGAAAGCTTGCTAATGCAACCATAGGAACAGCGGCAAGCCATGAAGCAGATAGGGTTTTGGGTTTGTACCGTGATATCTACTTTCAACTTTCACTATGTGGTGTGAAGGACATGTATGTCAATAATGTATCCTGCAGGCGGTTACCATTGGGAAAGTCATCGTCCCCGTTCTCAGGTAACGCCGGGGTTCCGATTGCAAGAGCTTAGCTAGGCATACTGAAGGCTCTAAACCTTGCATTAAAGAAGCGAAAGACTCTTAAGGAGTATATGCCCCTATGGCCCTATGTCCTATACTATCATTCCGGACCTTGTCCCTGTACCCTGAAATCATCCCTGTAAGGGAATTGTACAACAGCAACAGACTCGTTGAGGTTCGTGTAGTCCAAACCCTAAACTTTTAAACTCTAAATATCCCTAAACCCCTTAACCCGGAGCCCTAAACCCCAATCCCAAACCCATAAACCCTTACCAAGAGCCCCCAAACCCTAATCAACAAAATCGCTGGTGCAGGGTCGGCAATTTACCGACTCCAGGTTCAGGGAACCCGTTCGGTTTGGTGCAGTCTCGGCCCGAGATTGGGGTTTAGGGTTCAGGGCTTAGGATTTAGGTTTAGGATTTGGGGCCTCATCTATGATTGGAACAGGGTTTCGGGACCTCTATTGGGAATGATGGTTCTATGTGGGACCGTATCTTTAGTTGCTCGGGTGGGTGGTCCAGTAAGTAGCAAGGTATACGCAAGACCCAAAGTACATGCCTAACACTTCGGATACTACGTTCGAAATGAAGAACGCGTACCGTTAGATTGCAGAATGTAATGTCAATATTATGACTTTTTGCGCGGATGGCGGCGGGTGTATATAGGGCTGCGTAGTTGAGATGGACATACTAAACCCTAAACCCTAAACGGATTGGGGTATTGTGGGGCTCCAGCAAGACATCGCTCTGAGCTGCGCACTTACATTTCTGAAGCTGTTCGATTCGTCCGCCTGGGAAAGCTTTTACTGCTTTGGGGTGTTCGGGATTGCTCTCCAGGTTTGGCGGTAGAACTCTACATCCTAAAGCCCGCATGTACTGGGTTCCCGATGTCGGTGAATGTGAAGACACGATGTTTGGGATTTGATGTTGATGTATCAGGCCCGTATCATGAGGGCTTATACGACTTCACAAAGGTCTACGCCTTAGGATTGAGGGTCCAAAGCTTTGGTTTCAGAGTAGTAGGGCTTCTGGCTTCAGATTTGCGGCAAGGTTCCAGGGTTCATGTCCTGAGGGCGTAGGGCTTCGGGCTGCAGGTCTTGAGACTTAGGACTTATTTGACTTTGGGTGACCCGAATCTCGAGGAAGAGTTCAGTTGACTTTGGGTGACCCGGGTCTCGAGGAAGAGTGGGTTGTTCAGGATCTGACCATCAGGGTCCAGGTAACTAATCATCACATACTCCCCCCCAAAAAAAAGAAAACACAGCTCGCCTACAGCGCTACTCTCCTATATGCGAGTACGCAGGTATTTGGTCGTTTGGGAGTTGGGACCCTCAAACCACAGTCTTTTGGACATATGGTTGATTCACAAAATCCTGCATTACCTCATGAACCTCAGGAACCCTGATCCGTGAGAAATGCATCAGATTCCTTTGATACCCTAAGCACTAAACTCTAAGCCCTAACTCTGAAAAACTACTTAAGCCCTTTTTAACCCTGGCTCCAAACCGGAACCCCGGTGGCCTGTGCTACCGGGCCGCCTATCGCCAAGTTCACGGCTCCAAACTACCATGACTGCATGTACGGTTTAGGGTTTAGGGTCTGGGGTTTGGGGTTTCGGGCTTAATTAGGGCCGACATGGGCTGCTAAGATCATTGAGTTTGAGACTTAACCCCTCAACCATAAGATCGTTGATTTGGGACTGCCCGGCCAAGGCCCTTTCTCCAAAACCCTCCTCCAGCTTCCGCTATAGCCAAACGCCCTTATTGCATCGTCTCTCCCCATAGCCTCAATCCTTATAAGAGTAATGTATAGGGAATCCCAGCACTACTTGACCTTAATCCCGTTTCCAACTTTATGGGCTTTACTGTACTATAACCGGACTCCGAATTTCAAAAGCCCCCAAGCCCTAACCGTGACACTGACTCTGGGAAGCTATAGCCTAGGTGGTGCTTTTAAAGCTATTGAAAAATATTAGCACATAAGATCCTCTTAAACCCAATAAGGGAAAATATAAAATGTCCCAAAGCCCTACCTAGTAGCCTTTGAAAGAACTTGAACCCAACTCTGAAACTGAAACTAACTCCAGACCCCTAAACCCTACATCACATCAGACCTAAACCGCCTAAACCCCTAAACCCACACAAAAACATGACCCTAAACCCATAAGAACTTGCAGGCCATGAGACCCTAAACCCTAAACTCTAAGAAGTTATAGCCCCCTAGACCCTAAACGCCTAAACCGTAAACCCTAAACCCCAACCCCTCAACCCTAAATCCAAACCCCTAAGCCCTAAACCCCAAACCCCTGAACCCCAACCCTAAATCCTAAACCCTGAATCCTCAAAAACTAAAACCCACGAGATCCGAGGCGCGGTAGCGGCCCGGGAGTTTCTCCTGTCGGATCTTTTCGTTGCGCCCCAACTGGCAGAGACAGGTGGGTAATATAGGGGCCGTAATAGTTAGAATAGGGTTCCTTTAAAGGGGACGATAATTGGTATTATAAAGGATGTAGTTTAGGGGTAGAATGGAGTGTTGGGGCCCATTATACTATGTAATTATAATCAGGAACCCCCAAGATAGTATTGGTGATTATTGAGGCCCCTATAATAGGGTTTAGGGTTCCTTAAAGGGTGTGTATATATATATATATACATATATATATGTATGTATGTATGTATATGTGTATATATATAGGGTTTAGGGTCACAGTTACCTTGAAGGGATCTATAAAGGGGTTTCTATAAGGGTTTCGGGTATACGGTTTAGGGTTCCTTAAAGGGATCTATATAGGGGTTTCTATGAGGCTTCTAGTGGGCAGGTCTCTAAATTAGGGCCCCTAGAGTCCTTTTTACAAGGATTAGTAATTTAGGGTGTGCTTTTTAGGGTTTGGACAGCCTTTAAAGGGACAAGATAGATCTCTAAATTAGGGTCCCTTCCAGCGTTGTTTTTGAAAGTACCCAAGCGAAAGCCAGCTCTCTAAGCCCTCTGCAAGGGCTTTAAGGATCTCCTACCCAAACCTACTTTTTTTGCAGGGCCCTGGTATATTCGATATTAGGGTTCATGATAACTACCCGAATGTAGGGTTTATGATTCGGGCCTGGAGGGTACAGTGTCGCCAGTTTAAGGTTTGGGGTTTTGCGGTTTCGGGTTGAAGAGGGCGTTAAGGTTTGGGGTTGAAGGGCCAGGGTTGAAGGCTTAGGGTTGGGGGTTTGCAGTTCCGGGTTCAAGGTTCAGGTTTAAGGTTTAGGGTGTAAGGTTTGGGGTTGAAGGTTTGGGGCGAAGGTTTGGGGATGAAGGATCAGGCTGCGATGCGTGGGGTGAAGGTTGAAGGTTCTTGAAGCATCAGATTGCTGTCGAGCAGAATTTGGCGTTACGGCAAACCCCCAGCAGATAGAATTTTTTTGAGCAAAATTTGATCACCCAGACACCCCCTCACAGATAGAATATTTTGAACGATTTGAGCGTTTTTTTGCCCGCCGGTGCAGATAGAATATTTTTTGCCGCCGAGTTGTTTCGAGGTTGTTTTTGGTCTACATGTAACGCTCGAAAACGTAGTTTTTTGCAGGGAGTTTGAGCGTATTCAGTGCCAGCCGACACAGATAGAATATTTTCTGAATACATGTTTTTGCTAGCGTTTTTGCGCTTTTTCTTGAACCTGGACTCAAAGTGGTCGTCGCCACCCACATCGAACAAGTGGTCGTTTGCCAAGCTGGCGCCATGACGGCGCAGATCCTTCGATGTCGGCTCTTCCTATCGAATATTTTCTGACGAGTGGTTGAAATGCATGTTTTTGCTAGCGTTTTTGAGCTTTTTCTTGAACCTGGACTCAAAGTGGTCGTGTGCACGGATCCACGGAAAAACGCACATCGACACGCAGAATCCCTGTTTCACGGCTAAGTTAAAAATACGCTCCGCACCACAGCGGGAGCGCGCCGACACGCAGCGCCACGTGAAAGGGTTAAAAGTGGAAGTGAAAAGTTTGCACGACACCACGGAAAAACGCACATCGACACGCAGAATCCCTGTTTGGGGTTGCACGGCTAAGTTGTAAATCCGCTCCGCACCACAGCGGGAGCGCGCCGACACACAGTGCCACGTGAAAGGGTTAAAAGTGGAAGTGAAAAGTTTGCACGAAACCACGGAAAAACGCACATCGACACGCAGAATCCCTGTTTGGGGTTGCACGGCTAAGTTGTAAATCCGCTCTGCACCACAGCTGGAGCGCGCCGACACGCAGCGCCACGTGAAAGGGTTGCACGGGCACGTAAAAAATGTGCACGGATACACGGAAAAACGCACATCGACAAGCACGATCCTTGTTTTTGGTTCACTTTCGTCGAGTGCGCTAGCACCGCCCCCGACATTAAAAGAATATTAACAGAGTACTAAAACAACACTAAAACAAGACTAAGAGAAGCCCAAATCAAGGGAATTGTAGGGACTGCTATGTAGCTGCTAGTAAAATACTAGGAATTTAAATAAACTGCTGTTAAAAGACTAGGAAATACTAGGAATTTAACTGGACAGTGCAATGAAGCAGCGTGTAAGCAAGCAATGTAAGTGGAAGCATGTAGACCAGCAACGTGTAAGCAAGCAACGTAAGTGAAAGCAGTGTAGTCGCCTAATAATCCCCAACGTTTTTTCCAAAGAACCCTTCGCAGAGCTTTCGGGGAAAAAAATATTCAATCTGCTGGGGGTTTGCTGTACTTCTCAGTCCTAGGAAAACTCTGCATTTCTGGTTCCGTACTATGGTTTCCGTTTAGATTTCTTCAGGTGTGGTAGTTACAGGTAGGGTTGGGGAACAGTTAGGCCGTGCAAAGCATGAGCGGATTGCGTTGAGGTTCTTCTTGACGAAACTTCCACCGAAACTCCAAACCCTAAACCCTAAAAGCAGGCCATCTCTGAAGACCCACATCCTCTACTACTTTTGGGCTTTCATGATGTGCAGTGCCTGTAGGGTAGCTACAGGGTTTGGCAGTGGGGGTGCAGAAAGACTCAGCAGCGAGCCAGCTGCTTGATCTTCAGGAGGTGGTGGAAGTCGATACCTTGGATGGTGGATGTAATATACAACCCTAAACCCTAAACTCTAAACCCTACCCATCTGCAAGCCTCAAACCCACGGCTCAGCTGGGAGATACCAGAGCTTCCCAAGCACTTTCCTGGCTTAGGGTGCAGGGTTGAAGATTTACGGCTGAAGGGGGGCAGTTCAGTTCCAGCTGAATTCAAGAAAGACCCATATATCTAGCAGTTTTCAGCTGCTCCTGCACAGCGCTACTGTTGCCACCAAACCTAGCATCACCCCAGGTGACAACGGATCCATCGCCAAGAATGGCAGCAAAAGCGCCGCCAGAGGCTTGGATCTGCTGCACATTCTTGAGTTGATCCTGCACAGCACTGCTGTCGCCACCAGAGGCTCTAAAACCCCAGGTCACGACAGATCCATCGCCAAGAATGGCAGCGAAAGCACTGTTAGTGGNATCCTGCACAGCACTGCTGTCGCCACCAGAGGCTCTAAAACCCCAGGTCACGACAGATCCATCGCCAAGAATGGCAGCGAAAGCACTGTTAGTGGCTTGGATCTGCTGCACATCCTTCAGCTTATCCTGCACCTCACTGCTGTCGCCACCATCCCTAGCAGCACCCCAGGTCACCACGGATCCATCGCCAAGAATTGCAGCAAAAGCCTGGTCAGAGGCCTGGAGCTGCTGCACATCCTGCAGCTGACACTGCACTGCACTACTGTCGGCGCCAAACAGAGCATTGCCCCAAGTCACAACCGACCCGTCGCCAAGAATAGCAGCAAAAGCACCGGGTTTTGTGGCTTGGATCTGCTGCACGTTCTGCAGCTGACCCTGCACAGCCCTGCTGTCGCCACCACTGTCAGCACGTCCCCAGGTCACCACGGATCCATCGCGAAGAATAGCAGCAAAAGCGGCGCGAGAGGCTTGGATCTGCTGCACATTCTTCAGCTGGCCCTGCACGGCAGTACTGTCGCCACCAGAGTCAGCATGACCCCAGGTGACCACGGACCCATCGCCAAGAATGGCAGCAAAAGCGCCGCCCGAGGCTTGGAGCTGCTGCACGTGCTTGAGCTGATCCTGCGCAGGACTGCCGAGCCAACGCCCCCAGGTCACAATGGATCCATCGCCAAGAACGGCAGCAAAAACGCATCCTCTTCTATGGACCTGCCGCACATTCTTCAGCTGACCCTGCACTGACCTGCTGTCACCGCCCCAGTCAGCATCACCCCAGGTCACCACGGATCCATCACCAAGAATAGCAGCAAAAGCGCCGGCAGTGGCTTCGATCTGCTGCACATTCTTGAGTTGATCCTGCACAGCACTGCTGTCGCCACCAGAGGCTCTAAAACCCCAGGTCACGACAGATCCATCGCCAAGAATGGCAGCGAAAGCACTGTTAGTGGNATCCTGCACAGCACTGCTGTCGCCACCAGAGGCTCTAAAACCCCAGGTCACGACAGATCCATCGCCAAGAATGGCAGCGAAAGCACTGTTAGTGGCTTGGATCTGCTGCACATCCTTCAACTTATCCTGCACCTCACTGCTGTCGCCACCATCCCTAGCAGCACCCCAGGTCACCACGGATCCATCGCCAAGAATTGCAGCGAAAGAATTGTGGGCGCACTGAATTTCCACTCTGTTTATATGCAAGATCAGCGAATCACGGTTCTGAATCCGGGTATTGGTGATCGTCGCGCATCCGTCCAAAGTGATTCCCGAGGAGTCCAGCAGCCGCCCTTTCCCGACTCCCAGTGCGATCTGTGCCCGTTGTCTCAGCGCCTCCACAGTGTCGTTCCGATCTGCTTCCACAGTAGCTGTCTTGCCACTAAGCAGCGAAACTTCCACGGTAATCGACATGGGGAGGGGACTCAGGGCTTAGGATACATAGAAACCTTGAGAACTAGAGGATTCGAGGTATGCCATAGTCATAGTGTATAGAGTAGCGAATCCTCAGTAGTAGCGACTATTTTTCAGGCTTCTATGCTATGAGTTGAGGGCTTCGGCTCTGGTGCTTCGGATTCTTGTGTTGTTGCTCGGGGACTTCATCTTCAGGGCTTCAAACACGCACTGCGACAATCACATGCTGTACACTCAAGACTAGACCCAAACCATACACGAGGATTGGGCCAGTGGCATGCAGTCTTGATGGGTGCTGATTCGGGATCGGCACGGTTCAAGATGCTGGAGTCACTTTCGTGTCACTACAGGGCCCATTTCCGCCGGTGCTCAAAGCAATCATTGCCGGAGGCTCCTCTGGAAGATTTGTGAACACCGGGCTAACATTGGCAAAGCACTCAGCACTGCTATTCACGAGTACCGATTCAGTGATACAGAAAGTTCTTCGTAAAGGACCCGGCTGCTCTTATCCAAGCCGCTCCTCTCCGTATCTAGACACCACTTGTCAAACTACATCGATACCATGTCGATCTCCTCTCTCAGGCCTCCAAGCTCACGAAACCCCGTCTGATTTAGAGTAGAGGCTGCATGCACGCAGCCCTGGACCTATTGCCGGCTAAACCTGCGATGCAACTTTGTGAGGCAGCTGTGCTGCAAAATTACCAACCCTGGGCTCTCCAAGATCTTCGTTGCGAGGACGGAACTATAACCCGAAGCCCTATACACCCTAAACCGAACCGTATACCGTATAAAACCCATCACGCCCTCCGTTTCCGAGCAGTATGTCAGCAAGGTGCTGTTAAGCTCCAGGTTCAGTTGCGTCACAGTGCCGTTGTGGTGCAGCGCCTGGCCGCACGTTATCGCAGGGTCCCTATAAGGTCTTTCTTATAGGGTCGATCATGCGAACCTACGAAAAAAAGTAGGTCATGGTAGTTTTGGGTAGAAGTGATCAGGCTTGTGCCAAGCTTGGTTAGCGAAAAACCCTTGAATGGAAAGGTTCGCTTCTCGTCAAACTCCGCACCTGCGCTGTAAGAGAATCACCCTAAACCCTATACAATTACCCCATGGCCCTATACAGCCCAGACCCTATAACCCTATAACCCTATAACTCTATTTCCCTATAACCCTATAACCCGATAACCCTAAACCTAAATCCTATAACCCTAAACCCTATGACCCTAAACCGAATCCTCTGTCCCACCCAAAACCCACCATCGCCGGTCGCAGACTTCCAAACGCTACGCTATCGAGATGACCCTGTGTGAGGCAGGGCTCCTGTGTATATAGAATTGTAATGATAATAATAACAACAAAAATGACAATAGTAGCAAAAATAATGATAATAACCATAGTAAATATCAAGCACAAAAAATAGCCTCAATCAAACACCTTAAACCCTAGACCCTTAACACTAAACCTTACCAGGGTGTTCGGTCTGAAATGATGGCAAACGTAACTAAGACACCTCTCTAGATTGAGGCCTCTGTCATTAGGTATGGAGCTTAAGTATGTCCTCTTTCTTCCCAAACCCTGAAGCCTAAACCTTGAGGCCCCAGCCTCAGCGAACGCCGATGCGCCGGCATCTCGAATACTATTGTCGCGCATGGAGAGCACCTCAAGTCCTGGCCCCGGTTGCAATCTAAGGGTTCACTTTAAGGGTACTCTACGGGTTCCTCTTTAAGGGCACCCTTCAAGGTACTCTATAAAAGGGTTCTTTTTTGGGGGTACTCTAAGGGTTCCTTTCAAGGGTATTCTATATAGAGGGCAGTGTGATGCAGTCGTTTTATCGGTTTCGCGCTGTTCCAGCGGACTTTTGCAGAAAAAGTCGGAATGCACTGCCATGCCCAGTTAGGGCTAAGGAGGCAAAATCCACTCAAACTCGGTCAGACCAGAGGAACCGTATCCAATAACCGAACAGAATCCTCATACATGGCGCGATTTAGGCCCTTCGATTTAGGTACTCTGTCCTGGAGTATTGCTTAGGGGCCGTAAGGGGTTCAGGGACTCTCAAATTCCCTTACTAAGGAATGCTCCACAAACTCTTGCTTCGACTAGAAAAGGTTTCCTACTAATGGCCGGATTGAGGAATGCTCCGTGAACTGTAGCTTAAATGACCGTATGATGTTGAAGAATAACCTTTGAAAACTTCTCCCCACGGCTTCGAACTGAGAGATTTGGGACGTTAGCTCTTTTCGTCCGGGACCCGGAGCTCTAGCAGCCCTAAAACCCCAGCCACAACAACCTCACGAATAATTAGTCATACCCCCCGAACGGCCTTTAAACCTAAACCCTAAGTTTCAAGCCTGAATTCTCCAATAAAGCAAGGCTGGCCTTCGTTCTCGATGAGGCTGTTCGCGAGGTGGATGCCTGCAGCATCCTGGGAACCGAAGAGACTCAAATCATACTCCCCTAAACCCTAAACCCTACACCCCTAAACCCTAAACCCTACACCCTAAACCCTACACCCCTAAACCCTAAACCCTACCCACCGTCACCGTTGTAGTTCCTTTTCGGGGTTACCTCATCAGGATCCTCCCCAATCCCTAAAGCCCCGTAGCTCTGGGTACCAAGCGGTTCAGAAGGAAGTTTGGAGTAATATGCATGGGGGCGGGCTTAGGGTTTAGGGTTTCGGGTGACATATATATATATATATAGATACACGTATATCTATATTTATATGGGTACCTTCATAGGTAGAATCGGTTTTGGGGAATATATGATGCTGGCCTACTAGTAGAAACAAGACCAACCCGGAACAAAAAAAACAAACCATAACTCCAAAGCGAAAGTAGGCTTAACGGCTCCAAAGTAGGCTTGGAGGATCCAAAGCCCTTAACACTCAACCCTAAACCCACCGAAGTGCAAAGAACACGGCTCGGTCCGAGGGGCATTCAGGTGGCAGCCGTTGAGATGTAACTGTTTCAACTCGCGATTCCCGCCTTGGTCTGCAAGATTCCCTAAGGTTCAGGTTGAAGTTAGGGTTTAGGGGCTTTACGGGCCCCAGGAGAATATACTATAAGGCCCAAAAAAGCACATAAGCAAAAAATAGGATAGGGATATCCCATACAAACCTCCTTATCATGAGGCCCAGTAAGGTAGGGATATCCCTGTACATGCTTATGTAACGTATGCTTATGTCCTTTTTGGGCTCCTGGTATACCACACTGTTTCTTGTAATACAGGGGCCTTAATAATTAGAATAGGATTTTGGGGCCCATTATACTATAACTATAATAAGGAACCCCCAAAATAGTATTGGTCATTGTTTAGGCCTCTATATTGGATCAGGAGCAAGGAATTGGAGTTTCTGCGGTATGCAGGGCTTTTGCATGCCAGCTGGCGCAACACGATGGCCCACGCGGCAGCGGCCGCCTTTAAAGCAGTGGAGCTTCGGTGTGAAGATACTCTGTCTTCACCTGTTCTTGTTTGGGGTTTTGGGCTTTAGTGGTCCATGTTAGGGCCTACTGTTCGGTATCCCAGGCATGGTTTCAAAAATTCCTAAGCCTGAGTCGATTGCGCAAGTGCTTCCTGCTCGGAGGTGCTGAGTATATGATAACTATCCCAACTATCTGACGCGCAAACTTGTCACCTAATATAGGGGTCTTCATAATTCGAACAGGGTTTTGGGGCCAGTATACTGCAATTAGTTATAATGAGGAACCCTCAAAACAGTATAGGTAATTATTAAGGCCCCTATATTAGGTGATCATGATCAAGTCACAGGTTCCCCGAACCTCCCAGCGACCACCCTAGATGAGACTCGCAAGGGCGTACGGTCGAATCGACGTTGACAGCTGGAATTTCGGGTGTAAACAAACACAAGCGCTGTAAAGTACTGCTGGAGACGGATGCTTTGACTATGGCTTAGGGTTTAGGGCTTATGGCAACTATGGTTCATTTTGCAGCGCTGTATACAACTCGTACCATATTGCCATCAGAAGCTGTGGGTATAACCCTACTTCCCCAAGATCCCAAACAAGGCTCACAGGTATCCCGAAACCCGCTTAAATCCTGAGACCAAAGGCCCGATAATATTATCAGCCGGCCTCGTCAAAGAGGTTGCCACTAAGGTTCAGTGATCGCAATGCCTCAAGGCAAGACTGTAAAATAACACACCAAACCCCAACAAGCAACGACATAAACCTATAATGCCAAGAGCTTGGTAGGGCATCTTTGAGGAAGACGATATGTTCAAGCCGAGTCTACACGGATTTGGTGCCTAGGCTGAGAGTGAAAATCCTTCGGGTTCTATAAGGTATACTATGCTGTTGTATGTCAAGTGAAGGGGATTTAAGGGGTTCTGTGACACGGTAGTCCGGGCATCAGTGGAGGACTGACTGGGTTTGTGTCTGTGTGTGATTCTGTGCATGACCGGAATGCAAGGCATGATGCTAGTTCTTCATGCGCCTACATACTGCATGCATTGATTAATGGCGGAGCTGTCAGCTGCTGGAATCGGCTTGCCTGTTCGGGGTCTAGTACAAGCCCTACAGGAAAATCAAGAAGATATCGGCAGAGAACTGCCGCACTCCCAAGCTCTGAGGAATTTTCAACGCAGACATGTGGATAAAATAATAAAGTTAGTAAAGGCAGCCTTTTGTACAAAAGTCTAGTAACTAAGGTTCTGCAAACGCTTAGAAAACAAACCCTCCTGAAAGCCCCTCCTTTCTTACAGCCCCAAAACCTGAACCCTTCCAATCCTAAACTTGTGAGCTCTCAACCGTCTGAACCATCTGAGTTTAAGCCCACCTGTCGTCCTTCAATGATATACGCGTTTGCCTAAAACATGGTCCTGCTTAAGTGGATTTGGAGACTAAACATGTAACAGGGGGTCATCAACAGTTGAATACACAGCATAAGCCCCCACAGATATCAAATGCAATTGCTCAGGCCACTGTATGGCTTACTGTACATGGGCTGCCGAGGATTGCAGGTCGAGAAGTCCTGGTCTACATTCTCGGAAACTCTCGCAGACAAGATTCTTGGGATATAGAGCAGAGAGTTATACATGTTTTGAGTTTCAGGTTTTTGAGCTCAAGCTACAGGTGTAGGGATCTTTCGTCCTTACCCTCCAGCTTGCTTTAAAGAGGAAGTCCCAGAAGCCAAATCGAGCTACAATTCAACCAAGCGGACTTATTCAATGTAGGAAGGCCAGTAACCTTCCAGCAACAGTCCTTAAATTCTCGCCTTGTTCACAGCCACGACCTTGGCTAGATTCCTCGGTTGAGGCCAGCACAATGGTCTACGGCTGCAGGGGTGAATGGTTTGAGGGTGTGGTGCTTCGGGTTTTGGTGTCAGAAGTCTGCATGTTGCGAGCCTTGGTCCTTTGGTCCTTGGGCTTATTCGACTGTTGATGGACAAACGCTTGCATTGTCAACAGTACGGAACAATTAGGCCGTGCGGAACTGACAACAGGAGTCTGGAGGGCCGGACAGAGCACCGTGGAATTGGCTTGACATAGCGCTTTTACACCTATCCTCGGAAAGAAAAGCAACTCAAGTCGTAAAGGGCCATCCGTTGGGCAAAGAACCCAAACTGTGAGAATTGCTGTGTGCTATCCTGTCTGGATACTGTAAGGGCCCGAAGAATTAAAACAAAACATATGGGATACATGCTACGATAATGACGCACCTGGGGGAACTGTATTAGCAATCATATTTAGCCCTCGACTGAGCCTCAGGGTCCATGTATATACCCATATAGTATCTACTTTGGCCTTTAAAAAAGTATAGGTACTTTAGGCACGAAGTATATACTATATTGGGCACATGCACCCTTGGAGCTATACAGGACAGCTTAAATAGCTCCCTCGATCATTCAGCAGCTCCTGTGCATAGATCAAGGGCCAGACTACCAGCGTCGGTTCAACACGGGAGCCTTGATAATTGATAACTAGAGTGCGTAGGGTTTTGGGGTAGTCCTCATTCAGTAGTTAACTTATTGGGAAATGCTGGCAATTATTCAGGCCCGCCACATGTCTCAATCCCCAAAGGCCTGTCAAAAAATGTTGCTTGCGACAGCTTTACAAAGGCCGCCGCTCACTGCCGTGGGGTGACTCAGCGTGTTCGGAACACTCCATTAAGGAGCCTGTACAGAGGCCATACACATGTACACGCGCAGCACCCACGGAAAAGCGTGCATTGAAGCCTTTTATGATCTTGGAAGCCTCAGACGAGTGCGTCTGAAGAGTCCGATGCTCATGTGGCATCCGCTGGGCAAAATTCAGGCGCGTGGAGCACTTGTTGACGCGGTGTGTCAAACGCTGGAAGTGGGGGTGGTCCTAACCCATTGGCTGAAAGAGTTCAATGCCAGCAGCCGCAGCACCTTCACAAGCAGCACCAGCGCCAGGATGCAGGTGGGCAGTGACATTGTGTCCAAGAGCCCTCGCTCTCTGGCCTGCCACAGCTCCACAGAGAATCGGGCCAAGTAAACGGCAAGTCCCAAGGAGGACACCACAAGGCAGAGTCGCTTCCTCTGGATGAGATCCTTCACTTTGTCTGGACGCACGGAGTCGCTGGTGGAGGCCTCGCGCACGCGAAAGCCGAAGTGCGTCACCAGCGCCGCGTCGCAGAGCCAGATGAGGACCACGCAAACCCCGAGCGCCAGCAGAAGCGTCCCAACGGAGCTCTCTGTGTCGAGGTCGCCGACCAGCAGCGAAATGTTGATACCGACCTGCACACCATATGCGACGACAAGCAGCAAGTCCACCATCGCAAGGCGGCGGAACAGAGCAAAATAGTCCTCGAGTGTCTTGTCCGTAGTCTGGGTGACGAAGCTGAGGTATCGGCGGCACATTGCGTCACTGGCAAGATGATGTCCAAGAGATCCCGGTCTACTCTGGCTTCCTTCAGGAAAAAACAGCTCGAGCCATAGGTCGACCCAGTTGAAGCCAGCGGCTTTAGATTTCCCCTTCCCCACTTGTAGCAACCATGCACGATAAACGCCTGTGGAATAGGCATGATACTTGTGATCAACCCAGAAATCCCGACCCTAAATGCCTGTCTGATGAACCAAGTAGTTACTTACTAGCCCACGGAAAACTGGGAATAAAGACGCGATCTGACAGTGTCAAGCCGAATAGCCAGATGTGCTTCGAGACGTTCGTCCGTTCACCCGAAAGTGGAACCAAAACACTTTAATGTGAGCTACCGACGATGTTGCGATTATGACATATACAGGGAGCCAGCGATGATCCGGATGTAGGGTGCCATGCGCAATAAGGCCCTAGCGTGCTTCATACTTTTGACCGTAGCTGATTTGCTGCTGGGCGTCGTGAGCCCGGCTTGCTGCAGCAAAGCGTGCTGTAGACTAAGATGCCTCCGAGGCTCGCGGCTACAGAGGCGTTCGGGAGGACAGGATTTCGGCAAACGGTTTGAGGTTGTAGGGTTCGCGGACTAAGTTTAGGCTTAGCTTCGTTTGCGGTCGTTTTGCCTGGATGACGCCTGATGGATGTGTGTGTGTGCGTATCATCAGAGTATTGCCGGGGTGCCCACAATTTCTGAGAGTCTCTAGGCGCCTCAGTATGCTGTTGTACTAGAAACAACAAGAGCCCATGTCTGACTCCAAATTGAACTTCGAGGCCGCTGCTCGAAATCCCTTGGTCGTGAACCCTAAACCGAACGATTCGTCCTTAACGCGGGGATCCCTTTTGTAAGGGACCCAAACCAGCCCTAGCCTCTAAACCCAAACCCATGAAGCCTTAAACCCCAAGCTCCAAACCCAAACCCTGAAGAACATTGCACATCCTAAACCCTGACCACAAGATCCGAACACTCAAGACTCTTACTGGAGTCGCTGGGAACTCCCCCATGCCACCTCAAGGACGTATTTCCGGGCAGGGACACTATAAGCGAGTAGCAGCCGTTGTCGGAGTCCTGGGCTGTCTACCAAAGAGAAAGAAGGGGCTCATTAGGATGGGGCTGGATGGGGTTTGTAAGGGTTAGCGGTTTCAGTATTCTACAGAGCTTTAATTGCGCTTCTTTGAAGGGTCCGGAAGACCTTTCCGGCCTCTCCTAAGGGTCCAAATTCGAACAAATCGGAAGTTAGCTACGTGGGGTAGCAAAAATGTAATTAAGATAATACTTGAGGAAGTTACATGCTTGGACCCTTGGGTACTCAGATCGAGAACCCCGTACCCCTTGAAGGCCTAGGGTTGAGTGGAGTTTACGGTTTACGTTGTGGTGGTGGTGGAGGATTTTGGGGTTTCGTGTTTCAGGGTGTGAGATTTAGGACAAGGTTTCTAGCTTTGAGGCTTCACGGTCTCAGCTTTAGGACTTTAGGGATAAGGCTTTTGGGGCTTGGTGCTTTTCAGTGTAAAATCAGCAACCCACAGGCCGAAGACGAAGGCTGAATGTGCCGTCGCTACGTGATAAGGGACCTTAGAGCGAGGTAAGACTGAGGGCTACGCCGGGTGGTTTCGGGTTTACCATTTAGGCTTAAGGTCCAATGCAGGGGCCAAGAACCTTGAAGGTTTCAGGTAGTCTGGAGTGTTCAGCTATTCAGCTGCAGGTATGAGAAGTAAAGGGTCTCACAGTCTTTCAGCGAAAGCTTGGGTGTTCAGCACAATTCTTGGTCAGATTGGGGCGCGGTTCGGGGATTCCGGGCAGGTTCCGAGGGTGTCCATGGAATCAATGTGCTGTGTTGGAGATGTTATATACATAGGCCTGTTGCAACAACTGTAACTCTCACAATAGCTCTGACTATATCCTCCTTGCGAAGCTCGTCGTCTGACGGAAAATCCTGGATCCTGCAATCTTACAACCTAGATTCATAATGCCTTTAAACCTACGCCCTGAACCCTTGCCCAGCCATCCCTGAAATTAATCCAAGTGTCGTTGTGGTCGCACCGGTCGAGGAACACCTTCTCCTGACGATCAGCTCACAGACGGGAGTGTGAATTTGCAAGGATTTACGATTTAGGGTTCGGACTAAACCTTGATAATACGCCAGGCTGTGTTTCTAACACCATGCAAGTCACATGCACGGATTCTACTCCTGTAGAAGGTCAGCAACAAACTCCTTTTCGAAATCTTCTTCGAGCAAAGCTTCAAAACCAAAGAACCCAAATTGGATGCTATGAGGAGCCAAGGCATGGCAGAGTTAAGGGGTTCGGCCATTGACGGCTCAGGCCTTAACCAAGTGTTTGTTCACGTCCAATCTTGATGTACTGGCGAACGCAGTGCTGGGACTTATACGTATAGTCCTACTCCACACCACAGATGGGCTCTGGGATTTAGTGTCCCTGGTTGTGATTGAAAAGGGTTGAGGACACGAAGGCTTATCATACGGTTTAAGGCTTTGGGTTTGAGAATTCAGAATCCGCAAAGCCGTAAATGAAACCGTCTATGCGGAAGCATCCCTGTCATTCCGAAACCTGTCGACAGCCTAAATGCTGCACTTTACCCAAACCCCTTCCTTCAGCACTGACCACAAGCATGGCGTGAAATCGTGTTCCCCGGAAAATAAAACCTTGACCTTAACTAATTCGAAACCCCAAGTCACACACAAAACCCCATGCAAGCCTTCAGACCATTTTATTCATCACTCATCCTTCCCCATCTGAACGCTGCAGCCAAAACCCAACAAGCTAAACCCCGCCCCGTATTGGATTTGCGAGAAACATCCCACCAGCACGGAATTTACGTGAAGGGCATCGGCAAGGCTGCGGTGACCGATGGCGGTCCTGGGTTTGAAGGCGAACGTCTCCCTTGTAATTCCAGTTTGGGGCTACCTTGTAGGATGCTAAGTAAATATAAAGCTGGTTAAACGAAAAAGGAACTGCAATGGAGAATTTAAGGAAAAGTGGAAGGGCCTACATAGAAGGGTTTTAAGGAACAAATACCAAAATACAGCACAAAAAACCGGCTACATTGAAAGGGATTATGCTAGGACTATGTTAGGGGTCCGAATATTGAGGCAATTTAGGCGGCTTATTAATCAGGGGTCTACGTTACTATATAGGGTCGTCGGGTCTGCTTCAGAGTGACAGTGCAGCTCAGCCTCAGTTGCGTTTTTCCGGTTTCAAATTTACCGAAAGTCTCCATTTTTGTAAAATCCGAATGATGGATATCCAAAAAATTGCAGCTACATTGAAGACTTTAGGTATGGTTTTGCAGTTTAGTAACAGGCTTAAAGTACGGTCGGTTTAGCATGGTCTAGGCAGTCTAGTCGTGGGGGTTTCGGGACAAGGGCTTCAGGGGTTGCAGGGTATACAGTCTAAGGTTTTACAAGGCTTTGTCCAGGATTTTACATTTAAAGTAAAACGATTGAGGCCCCAACCCTTATAAACCCTAAAGGTGTTAACACGGGTTCCGTGTCAGGGCGTAGCTGCTAGAAGCTCGATTGCCTAAATAGATAGAACCCACTAGTTGACCTAGTATGATCGAGCCATCTACCATGTGATTTGTTCTTCGAAGGCTACGTACTGGAGGATGCAGGGGTTGTACTGTACGTTCTGTCGGGGCAGTCACTCCACGAGCTCCACGCACTGTTGTTCCAGCCCTGGTGGTTCCAGTTGGAGCCCTCGCAACAACACATTAAATCGCAACCGCTCCGTAAATCCCAAGCCCCAACCTAAACCCTACGCCCGAAAGTTTTACTCGTGGTCGTCGAAGAAGCTGGTGGAAGAGTACACGGTTCTTCGGCCGCGGACATGTTTGAACACAAGAGATCTGTGAGTCGGTCGGACTTCTGGCGAACTGTAGATTCACCTCTGGCATTATGTAGCGTGCATAAGTGCCGAAAACTACATGACATGTGACCGGCTAAGCGTGACTTCATGTGAGCAACCCAAACTGCAGCAGGACTTAAGCCGGCTGTTCCCGTACCACGAACGCGCACGATGTTTCTGCTGGACGGCGGCTGTGTTCTCAGCGCCGCGGCTGCCGGTGCTCAATATAGGGGGCCGCCACGTGGTTCTTTTTCAAGCACCATCTCTTCAACGAGGATGGGCAGGTACTTGCCGTCCGAGGGGCGAAGCGAAGCAAGTTCTCGATCTATCGCAATGCTCGATGCTTCCGAGGTCTGCTAATGTGAGCCGAAGTGCCGTGTCGTGTAGTGGAGCGTCACCACAACCCGAAATTGTGCCGTTTGCGGGGGGGCGAAATCTTGTCGGACTCCGCAGAATCACTTGTCCATCTGCGGCAGGTGCCAAGCGAAGGAGGAGCGGTGTTCCGACTTTAATCATCTTGACTGAAAGCACCTGTCGCCGCTGGCATGGTCGCCTCAGTTGGGAAGCTCTGCCACAGATGGAGGAAGTAGAGTTCTAGGCAGCATGCACGGAACCGAGCAACTGGCGCGGGCCGCCTACGATGCACATTGATCAATTTTCTGGAACCTCTGGTGAGGAAGCACAGACTTCGTTTCTACAGCTTTACTTGAGTGAAGCCTGATCTAACGAAGTGGAATCTCTCCGAGCTTCTGGATTTGTTCAAGCGAATCACGTTGCTCGTAGCTTCGCCTTCTTTTAAAAGCACGTGGCAAGCTGCGGGAGTGGTAGGAGTAGGAGGAGGAGGACTGGTAGTAGGAGTAGGAAAAGGAGTAGCAGTAGGAGTAGCATCAGTAGGAGTAGCCGCAGCAGTGGTAGTAGTCGTCGTCGTAATAGTCTTCGGAGCCGCAGCACCAATGAAAAACAAAGCAAGACATAATGATCGCAAAACCCTGCCAAGTTAGAGTTCTTAACGACAGTGTCGCGAAACAAAACCAGCACAACAATCATGACAAGCCAAGGCGGACGCCGCTGAGGTTCATTGTAGGGCTGGCATGAACACAATCTATGCATCAGCTCCTCGAATCGATTCTGCGGAGAACGGAAATTAGTGCATATGCAGGTATCCATGAGTAAACTGCAACATGTAGTCCATGTGCACGTGTGCATCACGACTATTGCGCTTTTGAAGCCATGCGTCCGCCCCAGACCAGAGGTGTATCGGTTCTGCTTTTGAGCTTGACCCGTACGTCCATCTGTTTCTTCAGGGCTGCCGCCAGGCATGAAGCGGTATGTTCGAGCTTCGCCTCTTCTTTCAGCAGCCTTCTTTTCGGCTTTTGATACTTGTCGAAGTCGGAGAGGCAAAACCGAAGATGTCCTCTGACCGCAACTTTGAAGCCTTGAAATTCATCTGGACCGAAACATCGCAGGCGTCTCGCAGGGTCCCACTCGTTGACTATTTTATCTGCAGGTTTCGCTGTGCCATCACAGCGACATGCACTGGCAAGGTTTTTGCCCATTGATGGGCTGTTCTGAAGGTGCAGGCAAGGCCGCTTAGCAAGGTCGGTAGTAGAGCTCCTTAAGCCTTCTGAAACCTGGACACTAAGCCTAGAAATCCAAAGCTTGAAGCCTGTGACATAAATCCCAAAACCCTACCCCCCAAAACCCTAAGCTCTACAATGCTTCTAGGAATACAAGGAACCCTTGTAGCAACAGTTCCCCTTCAACCCCAGCACCTGGACGCTCAATCCGAAATCACCAATCCTACACCCCAAATCCCGAAACCCCTACACCCCAAGTCCCGAAACCCCAAATGCCGAAACCCACAAAACAGAGAATCCCGAAATCCCCAAACACCAGAACCCAAATGCAGAGGACGAGTCCCTTGATTGTAGGACAAGTTGAGCACCGTCAACCTCGGCAAGGCAACCTGACTGAAAGGATTCGTCAATCAAGGGTAGGTTAGGGTTTGGTGTATAGAGCTGAGAGGGTTTAGGGAGGAGCGTTCGGATCCTACCAAATAGGGAGAGTAATTACTTACTGGGATCCTGTGCTGTTTGTGACTCCTGCATCATTTTAACAGCGAAATCATGGCTCTTGGGTTTAGGAGTTTCGGCTAAGGCATTAGGGGATTCGGATTCTAGGCCTTTCGTGGGCTAGGTCCCACGGATGAGAGTAAGAGGGTTTGGGAAGCTCGAAGATGTCCCAAGCAATCCGATGACTCTCACCAGGACCCTCATCCTACACTATATGAGTAATTATTCCTCTGTGCCAGAGACAAACATCATGTGATTGCTCAAACTACACAGTGACGAACACGCACTATTAGATTGTGATATCGCTTTGTTTGTTGGCACAATGCATCCTACCAAATACCTTGAACGACTCTCGTGTGGGGTTGCATATTAACCCCGTATAAACATCCTTATCCCTGAAAGTCATTATTTTTTCTTCTTATCGTTTCTCCATGAATGTAACGTTATCGTGGTGTTATCCTTGTATTTTCTTATCGTTTTACCATAGAAAACAATCCAAAACCCAACAACAAGGGCATGCCAACACGAAACCTAAAGGGGCGGGGGTATTATGTAATCCCATGTTGACCTGTGCAAATGCAGCAGATGAAGATGACGGCGGTGACAACAGCGAGGGCAAATGCTTGAATGATGAAGCCGCACGCGACGAAAAGGAGCGATGACTGTACCTGTTAGCCGTCCAAGTAGCAAACGGAACGGCATCTGCGAGTATCCATGCAGCAGCTTCAAGCGGAAAAAACTTGACAGCGAAGAAACGAGGCTAGATGAAAGTGTTCAACAAACAAATTCCTACCATAAACGTTTACAAATCAAAAACCCGAAGCAACACACAAAGCCAGCATAGAAACAAACCTACAACAAAACAAAGGGGAGAGCAAACCCTAAAACCAAATTACTAAAACCCCAAAAGCCTTAACCCCTGAACCCTAAACCATCAACCCAAAACGCTAAAACCCTAAAGTCCAAAAAAACCCTAAACCCTAAACTCCTAAACTCCTAAACCCGAAAGCCCTTAAACTCCGAACCCAGACTGCCAGGCCTCGGATGCACGGACCGCCATCTGCAGTGCCGTGGCGGCCTCTGCCAGCTTGCCGGACCAGGGCACCTGGAGAAAACAGTAAGGCTTTTCAGGGTTCAGGGTTTAAGGTTTAGGGTTTAAGGTTTAGGGTTTAGGGGTCCAGGGTCTAGGGTTTAGGGTATGTAGTGTTTTATAAAGCATGCTGGAACTGTGCTTGCAGTGTTTTATAAAACACCACAAAACCAGTACGGCTTTTCGATCATATCGAATACAGCTTCTCCAGGTCATAAAAGGATTACACTGATTACACTGGCGTAAACTGCAATTGGCATGGAGTGCATTGGTTTCCCCAGGTTATATAAGGATTACAGGGTTGAAAGGCTTAAGTTTAGGGTCTAGGATTTATGGTCTATAGGGTGTAGATGTAGGGTTCGAGGTTTCAAGGGTTTAAGATGTTCAGGGGTTCAGGGGCTTGGTTGGGTGTTTAGACGTGTATACGGTTCAGGATTGGTGGCAGGAGTAAGTGGGTGGATGGGTTGGTGCTAGTAGCTAGGAAGGTTTTGACGTCTTAACCGACAGCGTTTTCTAGAAGGGCTTCAATAAACGGGGTTCTTCTAGGGTTCTATCCTTGATCCTTAAACTGTTCTTGCAAGGGCTCTGCGACATGTCCGGCATTAGCTTCCTGGGTGTTGCAGTTCAGGGGCGGAGATGGTCTGGGTTTGGGGCTTTTGCAGGCGTGATCAAGGTTGATTGCATGTGTATGTGCACGTGATTGTGTAGATGATGTACCGATGTCAATTGCCAATGCATAGGTACACGTAGCAGTCACAAGTGACAGTTCTGGCTGCAGAAACGAGTAATGTAGATGTCAAATTAATCGTTACTATGTGGCCATCCGGCTCCACACATCCTGAAAGGAACGCCCAACGGTTAAGCCGTTGCGGCTCCTCGTGTTCAACACCCTTCACTAAACCCTCAACCATAAACAGAAACTACTCTATTAATACGATATAAAAGGAAGGACATGTCATGTCTATATATATATGTAATATGTATGGAGATGTATGATGTATGTGTATGTGTGTAAACCCTATAAACCCTAGCCAACAGAAACCCGAGAATGGACCCTAATCCTGAACCAAATGCCATCCTAAACCCTAAACCCCAACCCCTTAGCTCCAAGCCTTAACCCCTCAACTCGAAGCCTTAAACGCTGAACCCTAAACCTTGAATTAAACCCTGAATCCAAAATCCTAATCCTAAACAAGATCACTTAAAGGACCCCTTTACAGGATCGCTTAAAGGATGCCTTAAAGGAACCCTTAAAAAGGAAACTTTTGAGGCCCTAAACCTCGACCTTCGAACCCTGGAACTCTCTCTGCCTGCCCCTCAGCTTCGGGGCGTTTGAAGAGATCCTTCCCAGACAGGCTCACGGAAGATGCATGGGCTCAGGGTTTGTTTAACGTATATTGGCTCAGGGTCCAGGGTTTAGGGGATTAGGGTTTAGCGTTTTAGGTTTATGGTTTGGAGGTCTCGCGATTAGGGTTTATAGTGTTGGGGGGTTTTGGGTTTACAGCGTGGGCTTTCTAGGGCATTCTAACATGAAAAAGGTCTGCAGGGTCTTGTATGGCTTGGTTGGAGCCAGTAGCCCTATGGTTTAGGGGGTTTCGGGTTCAGGGAAACCCTAAACCCTAAACCAAACCCTAAACCCTTTCTTCCACTCTCAGTTCAAAAAACGGAAGGGCATAAGTACTCAGGAATCAGCCTTAACCCCCTGAGCCCTGAAATCCTCCACCTTCACAGGAACCTCATCGGAGCCCCTCAGGTCCCCTTTTTGCAGATTCTTTTGGGGCCTTCATAATTAGAATAGGGTTTGGGGGCCGATTAATACTATAATAGAAATAAGGAACCCCCCCATAATTAGTATGGCAATTATTTAGGCCCCTGTATTATGACCGTGCATTTAGGATTCAGGGCTTGCAGGGTTTAGGGACGGAAGTTCGGACTAAGGGTTGCACGGGTTCCGCCATGAACCTCAAGCCCCGCGTGACTAGAGTCGAAGGGCGGAGGACATCTGGGGTCAGGTTAATATAGGGGCCTTAATAATTTTAATAGGGCTTTGGGGTATATTATACTATAGTTATAATAAGGAACCCCCAAAATAGTATAGGTAATTATTTAGGCCCCTATTTTAGGATCCTCATCTGGGTTCAGCGTTGCTAAGGATCAATCTCAAATGACAGGGGGCCCTGGACAGCTGACAGTCCAAAAACCTCACTGTGTCTCAGGACGAAGTGCAGGGTCAGCAAGCGCTGTGCTAATTTCGGACCGGAACCACTTGCACCCTAAACCCCTGCACCGCCTTTCAACCCTGCCAACAGGCCATGAAGATGTTTGACCGTTCGAGGTGCTGTTCGCCCTGCACATGCGCCGTGATCATCTCCGGCGTGAGTGCTTCTGAATCTGCCGCCACAAGAAAGCAGTCTTGAACCCGCGACCTATGGCCGCATTCCCCAATCCCCAAGTAATCCTTAATCCAAAACTTTATGCCTCCTGCAACACAAATACTACGCACAAATTAAACGCCAAACCCCTGAATCCCCGAATTTAAGGCCCTAAGGAAAGTCTTGGGAATTCTTCAGGCCCCTGCATTACTTTGTCCCTAAACCCTATAAACCATACCCCCCCAAAAAAAGTCTAAACGCCTACACCCTAAACCTGTAAACCCCTAGACCCCAAACCCCGGTTGTGCTGCTCCGGGAGGCCTCCACGCGTGTGTCCAACACGATTCGGCGCAAGACTCCCACAGAGTCCAAGTACTTGGCACAAGCCTCCGGGATCCCTACGCGTCCATAAGATTTCTATAGGGGTACTTTAAGGCTTTCACAAGGGTACCGTCAGGCTTCAGGCGTATATAAGGGTACCATGAGTGCTTGGGCTTTAGAGCCTTGACCTGTGTGGTGAAAGCTGTGTGGGTTATGCCGAACCACGGCGGAAGATCTTAGAGTCGTCGGAACCCCCAAAAATGTATTGGACATTATTTAGGCCCCTATATTGCAGTTGGGCCAAGACTTGGGTTTGGGGCACCTCCAAACTCTAAATCTTGCCCATAACGACTCTCAGCCACAATTGCGAGCATGGAAAGCCCCTGGTACCACACCCTCTCTCTCTCTGGCGGTGTTCTAAGGTGCGTCCTTAAAGCCGAGCGAGTGGCGCATTGCACGCACGCCCCTACCACACCCACCCCAAAACAAATGCTACGGGAACTTTCGTAACAAGTGCTCCCTAAACCCTAAACCCCTAAACCCTGAACCAAACCATGTCGCCATTCAGAGACATCTCGCCGCGTATCCTCAGCCTCCGACATTCAGGGATTCGACTTAACGGGTCCCTGGACCCCAAAAGTATGCAGAATAATAGCCCTTTATAGGTATTGGGCCATTATTTTACCTACTTTTAGGGGTTTAGGTCTTCAGAAAATGCAGAGACCCTGCACCAACTACGGTCAGAAGCATTCGTTTCTACTTTCGAAGATCACACTTGTTCAGCGGTCGGCAAGCTTGCAGTTGCAGCACAACAGCCTATATAGGCTTTGGTTGAGTGCTGTCATTTCTCAGAAATTCCTGGCAGCCCAGTGTTATGCTGTCCCTGCCGCCCTCGGCCCTCGAAGCCAGGTTTTGCAGCAGCCTGCAGGGCCTAGCCTATGCGTACCTTCGATGTTGGCAAGCCTGGGCTGCCGGACAAACCTGTGCCACAGTATGACCCAAACAACTCGGTTCATGAACTCTGTGCCGATGCTCACAAGATTCGTCCACTATGTTTTTGGAGAAGGAGCTGAAGCTGGTCTCTGTCAATTAAGTCAAACAAAGACAGAGATCTCAGACTTTCTTTAGTACAAAAACCTGTCTCACAGGTCTCTAACTGATTTACATACCTGGAAGCCTTGGTCCGGCTTCATGTACTCTATCTTGCGAACCTCTGTCAATCCGCCTTCCAGCTGCTCAGGTGGTGGAAGCAACTCGTGCGGCAGGGATGTCCATTTCTTCCTCGGGAGGATACACTTTGTGCCTTTGGTGATGTCAAGGCACTTGGCTTTCAGCGGCTGTCCCACAGGCTTTTTGTCTATGCACCACGCAGGGCGCGGGCGCGGGCGCGTGCGCGTCCACGCAGTCTCGTTTCTTGCCCCTGGCCCTTTCAGACGGCAAAGACAATGCTGCTGCCAACTTAAAAACATCGGAGGGCGGCATGGAAGGGTATTGTTGTTCATCAAGCAATATGGAATTGTGCCCAGGCAAGCATCCTCGACTGTTCATGCCCGGCATCGCACATGGGTTCTTCCTACTACAAGATTGTCAAAGAAGAATCTTAACAAGAAGCTTACAGGTGCAGCGCAGCATCAGGGCGCACCATGCCATGGCAGTACTCTGACCTGCTCCAGCTGCTACTCCAGGCGGCGTGGTAGAGGTCATGATCTTTGTCGGGATTGAGGATCAAGGCTTCCGTCGTGGGACTCTGGCTCAGCCCAGCTGCAATGATGTCAGCATATGTTGCCCAGTTTGTGGTAAGCCCATTATCACCAGAAATCGGCTGCCCAAGGATCAGGTATTTATACCGCGCAAAAACGCGTCCAGCTGCATCCACATCAAAACAATCCCGGAAGCATTCGTCTGGCCGGTGGCGCAGGACAATCGTTCTGCTAGCATCCATGGCAGTCTGCGGCAAGGTCTCTCGAATCACGTGGGCAATTAGCCAGCAGCCATACCAATGGACAGGATAGTTGTACCACTTTTTGAGGGCAGGGCCGTGTCGAGTGAGTGACATGTAGCCGAGGCGTCCTTCAAAAAAACGATAATCATCTTCCAATAGCTCCAGCGTGTGACCTGTTCCTGAAGATGCCAGCAACGTGACAAACCAACAGTCTCCTGCAGAGCGCCGCAGCATATCCAGCATAGTGGGTCGCACGTACTTTAGGGATCGATATAACCCAGAAAGTATCAACCAAACCTTTGGCACGCAAGTAACATTGTACCTTGACATGTTCTCAGCATGCAAATTGTGGTATTGAAGGCGGATGCTGGGTGACCAATGCTCCAGAAACTTGGACAAAGCCTCGTTCGCGGCGGATGCCGTAGATGTGGGTACAGATGTAGATGTGGTCGTAGTTGCTGCGGAGATTGCATCCACAACACTCCTTAAACCGGCTGGAGGTGGGGATGGAGGCACCAACATGGGCATGTATGTGGCCGTAGTTCCCGCGGAGATTGCACTCCTTGCCGTCACATCACTCCTGAAAATGGACCGCTGCGGATATTGCACAAACCTAGGCTGGCTGTTCAGACCGTTGAGTAAGACTGGTAATCCTACGTATCCGAAGTAATCTAGTAGTCTAGGGGCCTTAATAGTTAGAATAGGGTTTTGGGGTGTATCATACTATAATTACAATTTTAATCAATCAAAGCGTGTCCACTGTGCCGTCCCAGGCGTTTTTTTGCTTGTGTGGCGTGGCCGGCTCTGCGCCAGACTGATTTAACAAGAATGTCAAGTTTAAAAGGAACAAATGTTCTTCCGTAACAACTTCCAAGCAGCGCGGCATAAAACACACAAAGCAGAAAGGTTGATAGTCCCACACAACAAGCTGTGGGGAACTCTTTGGCGTCGATCTCAGCCATAGACAAAGTTCACGGACCATTGCTCTTTCTGGAGAGGGCTGACGACAAAATCCTATAACCTGCATCCTGCCATGCGAATTGGCTGCACCTTGAGGCAGACGTGGTTTTAAAGCTTCGGAAGCGTTCCTGGAAAAACTGCACGTGCAGAGACATCGGCGGCCTGACATCCCCGAACCTGGGCGGATTGAGACTATCGTAGAACCTCTTGCCTACCAAACTTGCCAAAGCAATATTTACCCGGTAGCCTCATACAACCAAACTCTTTTGTCAGTCAAACCCCCCCAACCGAACATGAATGTGCACACCGGACTCACCAACCCAGTTCTTCCTGACACCCGCTTCATCTGTACCCCCGCAATACTTCATCGCCAGGATCTTTCATCATCATGCCTCCTACAGCATAACCCGCATCGAGCCCTTCTAGAGCCTTTATCGTACTCTCATAGAACCCTTTACTTCATAAACAATACAGTAAACCCTAAACCCCTCAACCCCAAATTCGCAAACCCTAAACCCTAAACCCAAAGCCCCTAAACCCTTCAATTCAGGGATGTTGGAGTTTTCGCGTAGACCCGAACAGCCGGCTGAAGGGCCTTCGTCGGTTCAATCGCCCGAGACCACCTTGAAATTGAAGGCTCATGGGTAATATAGGGGCCTTAATAATTAGAAGAGGGTCTTGGGGCCCATTGTACTATAGCTATAATAAGGAACCCCCAAACAAGTATAGGTAATTATTTAGGCCGCTATAGTAAGGTTTAGGGCTTTGGGTTTAGGGCTGGAAGTCTAAGGGCTTTGCCTGTAGTCCGACAAGCGGACCTTATGGCAGCTTCTAAGGAACAAAAAAGAAGGAGCCCAGAACCATGTAGGCTTCTTGTGCTTCGGTGGTTGGGATGTACTTCATAACTTTGATACATCTGGGCCCTTTCGGGCCTGAGCTATCGTCAGGTTCCACAACAGCAGAACCCGAAGCTACCCAAATACTTCCTACATGTTGCATTCGGGTTTTGGGGCTTAGGGTTCAGGGCTTTGGGCTTAGAGCCTCCAGTAGCTGTTCACCATTCCTGTCGCCAAAATAGACCAAAGGCAGTTGCTTTGGGGATCGGAGCTTCTCACCAGGATATGTACTCCCACTCGCCCCTCCATCCACAGACACGAACACCCTGTAAGAAGAAAGAATCGACAAAAGCGGCCCAGCTGCAGAAGGCTGGGTCTAATATAGGGGCCGTAAATAAATTAGAATAGGGTTTTGGGGCCCGCTATACTATAATTATAATGAGGAACCCCGAAATAGTATTGGTATTTATTTTCGCCCCTATATATTACATAAAGAGAACTATGTAACTCCAGAGAGGACATGCTCACACGTCATGTCTGCTCCTGGACGGCAAAAAGGCAGGCGTACTAATTGGCAATTATTGGCGCTCCATAACCCATTTAAACCCTAAGCCTTACACCCTAAACCCTACACCCCATACTTCAGACACAACCGTAAATCGCAATAAGCGATCCAAATGCAAACGGAGTGGCACAGGATTCGTCTCGGCCTTGGAATAGAGTCAACAGAAGCTTCCTTTTCTGAGCCTAAACACGATAACCCTCAATAACTAGTTTGTCGTTTAAGATTGTTTTCTTTAAAAAACCTAAGCCCAAAATAAGTTTAAACACCCAACACCTCGAACATCTGGTACCCTAAACCCTAAATCCAAGTTTCAGGCTCGCGGCTTGCTTTGTATGGTTCGGGGCGGAGGTGGGGTCGAGACTCGACAGAGCGGGCTTGTGGAGCGCTTAGAGTTCGGGGGTTCAGGGCTTCAGATTCAGGGTTTAGGGATTGAAGGCCTTCCGGATGACAACGGAGCTTCCCTTTTCCGACGCCGAAGCTGGATCCGAATAGCACGCATCAGGACAAAGTCAAGTCTTCTAGCGATCAGCATAAATCGTATAATCGAAAACACGATACAGCTCAATGAGCTTGATAGGCCAGCTCTTTCACACTCTGGACGAAAGAAGAAAGTCATGAAGCAATACGTCAAGACTCCGTTTAGTCCAGGGATGTACTACAGACCTCAATGTAAGCATGCTTTTGCACAAAGGCATCAACAGAACAAGATTGGAACCAAACAGAGGAGCCCCAAACCCTGAGAGCACTGAAGCCTAAGCCAAATTCTTGAACTTTGGGGTGTATTGGGGTGTAGAGCCCTGAAGCCCTGAGCATAAAGCCCGGTGTCACTGCTAGTGTTGTTTGCACTTTCCGTATGCTATGTCTCCTTAGTGCGGGCAGTCCTCTCAAGCAACATTGATGACCCTCCAGACCCCCAAATCCCACAAATGTGAAGCCAAACTATTGGAAGCCACACAACATCAAAAATTCTTGCTCCTGAAAGCATGGTCAATCAGAGCCTGGAGAATGTTGTTAGCATCATACGCTTCGGATCGGTTAAAGCCTTCGAATCCTCAAGCCCCGAGACTCCATTCAACCCCGACATTCATGATTACATGAAGGAATCTGCCCTAAGTCAGATTCAGGATCCCTTCAGAATTTTACGGTAGATTGCAAATCGTTGAAGTGTTTTGTGACCCTGGTCATTCAGCCCAAGCTTCTGCGGCAGCCGTAGCCAGGCTGCACCCTGATAAATAAGTACATACCCTGAACCTCCAACCCTAGCCCTTAATCCTTAACCTTGTGGACATTTCTTATTTGCCCCTCTCCAATCCAACACAGCAACACATGCGAAACCCTGAACCCTTCACCCAACACAAATCCAGCAACACACAAAACAGAACAGACCATTCGCTCCCTACCTAAAACCTGTGTTTATGTGTATGTATGTATAGATATATATATATATATGTATGAGAATACGAACAAATATTCATATGTAATATATATATATGTATATATACTTAACTAACCCTAAACGGTGTGTGCTGGTGCATCCCCCTGGGCGTCCCCGGCGCCATCGAGGCGGTTTGGCAAAGCCCCCAGGGCGGAACCCAGGCAAATCATGCCCTCATCTCCTGTCTTGTTTAAGACCGGGCTTAGGGTTTAAGGTTTCGTTTAAGAGTCAGGTTCTATGTAGGTGTATGTGTATATATATATATATATATGCATGTATATATGTGTGTACACACACACGATGGACAGAACCTATGTGTAGTATAAATAAATGTACGTCTAAATACATATGTATCTAATCTATTAACAAATTTCTTGGTGTTTAGAACTGCATACGCTTATGCGATGTGCATATATATATATATATATATACAAATGAATCTATATAACATGTGCACACACGCATATATGTATACATATACATACGTGTATATTTATATGTATATATATGTATATGTACATGTATATGTATACGTAGATGTAGATGTATATGCATGTATATGTATATGTACATGTATATGTATATGTATATGTGTATGTACGCATGTAGCTAGGTATATGTACGTATGTGCGTATGTATGTATGTATGTATGTACGTATATACCATACTTGGTGTTTCCCCTTGGGCCTTCGGGAGCTTAGGACTTCTGGGCATCGGGCTTGGGGTGTAGGTTTAGGGTTGAGGGAGCATTGGGGTTTTAGTAGGCATTGACAGACCTTGACAAGGGGTCTAGAGGTGTTATAGAGTCCTATGGATCACTGTTAATACGTTCTGCAGTGTTTGTAGGACGTCAGGGCGTTAGGGTTGTAGGGGAATGGGAATAGACTTATTTGTGTGTTGGTCATGCTTGTCTAATGGGTGTTCATGATTGATTATCGTCATCATGGCAATCATTCTCGTCATGATGACTTGCCTGAACCGGTATACGTAGAGGGCACGAAGATGGAGTTGAGAAATAAATTAAGGGCTTGGGATTCAGCTCAGTTATGTGTAATATGACAAATTAAGGCTCGCCTTGAAGTTCATCTGAAGGACAGCTCAAAGCTTCGGGCTCTGCCAAAGTAGCTGTCCCTTTTCAGTAGTTCATATAGGAATCCTGCAAAAGAAGAACATCGATCAAGTCGCAACCGAACCGGGAATAGCGGCTCCTATGCGGTTCTCCGACAAGGAAAGTTCCTCCAGCGCACAGACCTGAGGGAGCAGGACAACAAACCAGGATTTGGGGATTTGTAACTTTGTAACCAAGGGATTGCAAGCAGGTAATTAAACTTTATATCGGACAAGTCGTGGATCTTATAGCACCACTCTTATAACCCTGATTTCGTGGTAATGGTTGGCTTGGGAAAATTATTTATTTTGGGATTTAATCTGTCATTTATTTGTGTTTTCAATCTGTCACAGATCTGTGATCAGCCATGTCGGTGGTTTTTGAATCTGTGATTTATTTGTGTTTTTTTTGTGATTTTTTTGTGATTTATCTGGTTGGGGCTGGGTTCCAATCTGTGTTTTTTTGTGATTTATTTGTGTTTTGCTTGTCCGTGTTTCAAGGGGTGCCTGCGGGGTCTCGTCACGTAGTGCGCGGAGGAGCTGCGTGCAGTTAAGGTGCAGCCTGTGTGAGGCCCCGNTGTTTTGCTTGTCCGTGTTTCAAGGGGTGCCTGCGGGGTCTCGTCACGTAGTGCGCGGAGGAGCTGCGTGCAGTTAAGGTGCAGCCTGTGTGAGGCCCCGCAGAAAGTCAGGGGGGGGGACAGATTTTTGTTTGACAGATTTTTGACAGATTTGGGACAGATTTTTGACAGATTTTTGACAGATTTGGGACAGATTTTTGACAGATTTTGCGTAGATCTGCCAGAGACTGTTGACAGATTATTCACAGANTACCAGCCGGCAGGTGACAGATTTCTGACACATGTGGAAGACAAATTAAAGACAAATCTTTGACAGAATTAATTCCGGAACCTGCTCCCAGAGATTACAAGTAATCAAGGTTATAACACCACTCATGGTTTGCCGACATGTTGGGAGTTGTTGAAATTCTTGGGATCGTGCCTTGAGGACCTCTGCAATGTACGAGGCGCCCTTGTTGCCCGCACTGTTTTGCGAAATGTCCTGCGAACCGCATACGAGATCTGGCCGATCCAGGTTCGAACATTCAGCGCGCTAACACCCCAAACTCCTAGAGACAGCTAGAACAGGCAAATGCCCAAAGCCATAAGGAAACAGTAAAGATTCGCAGTGCCCTATTGCAAGACATGCGAAAAGAACGGAGCCAAAAGGACACCTCAGGCAAATCCTCAAGCTCTGGAGACTCGAACACTGAGCCCTCAAAACCTAAACCCAAAGCCCCGAACCGTCCATCCGCAACAACTACAACGACGGGAGCAGTCCAGAGTAAGAAGGCACATGTTTCCCATCAGTCCACGGGCAAGGACTTGTAGCCCCTGGCCAAGTGTGAAACTCAGGGTTTAAGGTTTAGGGTTTAGTGTTCAGCAGCTCCGGATCGAGCAGTTTTACAGCACAGTTATATTATTAACTTTGAAATAACACCCACCCGCCCTTGAATCCCACAACATTGGGAAAATAAAACTCTTCAATTTTAATGCCCGAATCTTACATCCTAACCTCCAAAGCCAGCCCAAACCCTAAACCCTAAGCGCTTCAACCCCCCTAGGCCCCAAATCCTAAAGCCCAAACCCTAGGCCCTAAATCCTACAGCCCAAACCGTAGGCTTAGGCCTTAAATGTTGAAGGCCCAAACCCTAGACCCTAAACCGTAAAGCCCAAACCCCACGCCCTAAACCCTAAAGCCCAAACCCTAGCCCCTAAATCCTGAAGCCCAAAGCCAAGGCCCTAAACCCTAAAGCCCAAACCCGAAATCGCCATTTCCAGCAATTTGTGGGCAGGAAATCGCCATTTTTGGCGATTGGTGGGCAGGAAATCGCCATTTTTGGCGATTGGTGGGCAGGAAATCGCCATTTTTGGCGATTGGTGGGCAGGAAATCGCCACTTTTGGCGATTGGTGGGCAGGAAATCGCCATTTTTGGCGATTGGTGGGCAGGTCCAAATTGCTGGAAATTGAGATTTCCTGCCCACAAATTGCTGGAAACGGCGCTGCCCACAAATTGCTGGAAATGGCGATTTCGGGCCGAAATCGCCCAAAAACCGCGAATTCATTAAGGGTTTAAATACATATGATAAAGAGGTTAAAGGTTTAGAGATATAAGGTTCAGGGTTTCAAGTGTAGAATCGTAGAGTCTGGTCCAGATGCCGGTCTGTGCGGGACTGCAGAATGAAGAGGTTAGAAAGAAGCAGCTAGCAATACAACATGAGACGACGGACCCCTGATGCTAAACGCCCTTCGCCCAGAAGCGAGTTTTAATGTGTTGACAAGGGGCGACATCAATGTTACGTAGGAGGAAGGGATTGCTGTACCAAATTGCAGCGAAGATGACCAAAACGAATAAGAAACATTGACAGGCCGAAACCCAAATGCACCGTAATCAATATTCCACACTCACCACCAACACTCCAATAAACCTACCTCACAGTCACAGGACTTCCCCACAGAAGACAGGACTATAACTCGCGTTCCCCACCTCGTGACCCAGGCTCGTGCCCGCAACGTTGAGATGCTTCAGAGATTTATTGCGGATCAACATCTCCTCCAACCAGTCGGATCGAGAACATAGGGTGTGTCGGGTGCACTTGTACGCGTGTCCTGAGTAAGCATCGAATCGGGGATATCGGGACCACTAAGTGGAACCTCCCAGCAAGTTTTACCGTTACCTGCAGATAACTACTGTGTTTCTTGGATTCTGTAGACGCAGGCTGGGCTCTCATCGGCAACACTTTGGAGAAAGCCCTGAACCCTTTCGGATTTCCATGTTGCTTTACACTTCAGGGTCCAGGGCCTCTTCGGCTCAGAGTAGACAAGGCTGTAGGTGTTGACTGGATCATGGGAAAACAAGAGCTGTTTTGAAGCTATCAAGCACAAAGGGTCCAAAGTAACTATATAGTAGAATGTAGGGTTTCTATAGTAGGAATTACTATTGTGATTTGGGGAAGTATTCCCCATAACAGTACCTAGGACCCTTGGGGAAGTTGTTGATGCAGAACCAAAAGGCATCAGCTGGGAGCCTCTTTAGGTGTGATCCTAATCCAAAAGACCCTACCTAGAGTCTCCATTGTAGTTCCTTTTTTGGTTAACCAGTTTTATGGTTAGGATCCTATAATAGAGATTTTGGTTAACCAAAAAAAAGGAACTACAATGGAGACTATAGGTAAGCCCGTCGTTTAGAAGCCCGGGCACCTTGCTGGACTTAGGCTTTCGGGAAGTGCTGAGAAGTGGGCAGCAACAGACTTTCTGACTCTTTCTTCCGTTTCAGCAGCCCAGGGTCCTAGGTACTGCTATGGGGGATACTGTCCCAAATCACTTTAAAAGAAAAATTCCAAATGTAGAAACCCTACGGCCCTACATTCTAGTATATAGGTGCTGAGGACCCTTTGGCTATACGTCCTCCTCCCCCTCCCCCTGAAACCTCAACCAGAAACCCTCATCTTCCCACGATCTGGAGGTTCGGGGCCCCGGGATAAAAGTCCCTTTCAAGCACCGAATAATTACAATAGGGTTCCCTTTAAGGGGACTATAGGGGCTACTAGGGGGGCACTGTACCAAAGGATACCATAATATAGTGGCCTTAATGATTAGAATAGGGCTTGGGGGCCAATTATACTGTAATGAGAATAAGCAACCCCCAAAATAGTATTAGTAAGTATTTAGGCCCCTATAGTAGACTAAAAAGTCGAAATCTAAACCGGGCACTTTACCGGGCTCTGAAGTAACGAACTGTCCTTCGATGGTGGTTTCTTTGAGGAAACCAAACTGGAAACCCTAAACGCTAACTCCCTAAACCCTATAAACCATATAATAGGGCCCCAAAAAAGCACATAGGCAAAAATCAGGATAGGGATATCCCATATACACCCCCTTATAATGAAGCCCATTCAGGTAGGGACATCCCTATAAAATGCTTATGCTTATGTGCTTTTCTGGCCCCTGATATAAAGCCTAAACCCTAAACCCTAAACCTAAAGCCTGCAACATGACGCCCCCTAAGCCACACAAGCCGCCTCTAGGGGTGCTGCATGTGCCTCTGAGGCGGCGGCGGGTTTAGAGCTTGAGGGTTCTAGTTCATGGTTGGGATAGGAGTAAAATTGTTAATTACTATTCCTTATTGGCTTAAGTACCCATAAAAATGTAAAATGTTACCCAACTATGACAAAGGGGTTATGGCTTATTATAGGGTTGAGGGTTTAGGGGTTAGGGTTGAGGGTTGCGAGTCTAGATCTGAGATTTTGGGTACATCCAGGATGGCTTCGTACCCCTCTCAAGCCTGGGAGCCCAAAGCCCTAAACCCTATAAAGGGTTTAGGGTTTAGGGTTATCCCTCGGGCACGGTTCACCCTACTGACTGCAGCCTTGCTAAAAACTCTGCCAAACTCTATAAACCTCACTACAGGAGCAGGGTTTCTTTACAGGGTACTGCAAAGGTTCCTTAGCAGGGCTACCATAAGGTCTCAAGATGCAGGCCTCAACAATTAGAAAAGGGCTTCGGTAGATTGTAGTGATATAGTGTATAAGTATTTCTGAGCAGGAACTCTCAGAAGCAGGGTTGGTAAGTATTCAGGCTGCTAAAGCATGCGCCCCAACACCAAACCAACAACGGTCATGCTGATGGGCGAAACCCCACATTCCCCATACTAAGACATGTATAGATAGGCTACGCTCATGCAAGATTTTGTCCATCAGCAGGGAACTTCAGGGACCTCAAATTTCTGGAAACCTCATGCATCACGTCTGGCCCACATCAAATCCCAAACCCTAAACGCCCTCAAAATAATCCAACAAAACTCCATGAAGCCCAAAAAACCATGAAACCAGAAGAAACCCTTACAGTATGTAAACCACAATCAAACCCTAGAAGCCTTACGCCAAACCCAATACAATCCCTTTCGAACCTCATTCACACTCCGAAAAACATAAACACTCACGTGCTTCCCACATCAACCGCTTGCAAAGCCCCAAACCCACGGACCTTAAACCCCAAGCCCTCGACCAACGCTTAAAATGCCAGAAACACCCTCATTGGCAATCATGAAATCTGCATTCCATGATTGCCATGTTTTGATTTTTGTCAACAGATCCAGAACTCCCTCTTTGGTGTCGAAAAGAGGGAGCGCTTTCCTTGTGCCCGCCTCAATCCCTAAGGCTCCATGTACCCATATAGCATATACTTATAGGCCTTCAAGTACCTATATAGGGACCCCTTTAAGGCTTAAGTATCTGCTATAAAAGTACATGGAGCCTTCGGGGATCTTCTCCAAGGCCCCTATTCTCACATTTTTTTGCACAAGGCTGGGAGCTCAAGAGGGTGGTTTAACCTCCGTTTTCAAACATGTTCAAGGCTGGGAGCTCAATGACCAAAGTCTGAAGGTCTTCCACCGAGACAGCCTCGGCATCGCAACTCACCATCTTGCGAAGCACTTGCAACCCTTCTGTCGACATCTTGGGTTCTGGAGGGCCCTAGTCTAATTATTAAGCTACTATCTTAGCTAACAGCGCCCTTCCAGAAGCTCCCAGCAGCCAGCGAGCTCTTCAACGTGTGCTCGAAGCTGCGTTTCCCCCTGCAAAACCCACTTTCGAGCCCTGAACCCCTGAATGCTAAACCCTGCAGTAAACCCTGAACCTAAAACATCTCTACCTGGACCCTAAAAGTATGTAGAATAGCAGCCCTTTACAGGTATTGGGCCATTATTTTACCTACTTTTGGGGGTTTAGGTCCAGGTGGTGCCCCTGCATCACAGATCCTAAGAACCCTTAAAGGAACCTTAAGAACCCTTAAAGGAACCTTAAAGAAACCCTTAAAGGATCCTCTAAGGCCGCCTTGAGGACGATCCGATTTCTGACGCAACTGGGCTTCGACGAGAGGTCCAAGGAGTTTACAGAGCCTTAGACGTCTTGGGATTCAGGGTTTAGGGTTTAGGGGTTCAGGGGCTTAGAGTTTTACAGGGGTTTCGGGTTTATAGGGTTTATAGGGTTTAGGGTTTAGGGGTTCAGGGGCTTAGAGTTTTACAGGGGTTTAGGGTTTATAGGGGTTTAGGGTTTAGGGTTTAGGGGTTCAGGGGCTTAGAGTTTTATAGGGGTTTCGGGTTTATAGGGGTTTAGGGTTTAGGGGTTCAGGGGCTTAGAGTTTTATAGGGGTTTCGGGTTTATAGGGGTTTAGGGTTTAGGGTTTAGGGGTTCAGGGGCTTAGAGTTTTATAGGGGTTTCGGGTTTATAGGGGTTTAAGGTTTAGGGTTTAGGGGTTCAGGGGCTTAGAGTTTTACAGGGGTTTCGGGTTTATAGGGGTTTAGGGTTTAGGGTTTAGGGGTTCAGGGGCTTAGAGTTTTATAGGGGTTTCGGGTTTACAGGGGTTTAGGGTTTAGGGGTTCAGGGGCTTAGAGTTTTATAGGGGTTTCGGGTTTATAGGGGTTTAGGGTTTAGGGTTTAGGGGTTCAGGGGCTTAAAGTTTTATAGGGGTTTCGGGTTTGTGGGGGTTTAGGGTTTAGCGTTTAGGGGTTCAGGGGCTTAGAGTTTATAGGGGTTTTAGGGGCTTAGAGTTTATAGGGGTTTAGGGTTTATAGGGGTTTTAGTGGCTGGGGGTTTATAGGGGCCTAGAGTTTATAGGGGTTTAGGGTTTAGGGGTTTAGGGGCTGGGGGTTTATAGGGGTTTAGGGTTTATAGGGGTTTAGGGTTTAGGGGTTTAGGGGTTTAGGGGTTTAGGGGGTTCAGGGTTTAGGGTTTAGGGATTAAGGGTTTATAGGGGTTTAGGGTTTCGGGGTTTAGGGTTTAGGGGTTTGCGGGTTAGGGTTTCGGGCGCCTCAAAAATTAGACTAATCAGAGGGCCTTACGGATAAGCGCTTCAAAAATGGGACTACGGATTGGGGTGTGATATATAAAAACTTCCAATCAGAGGGCCTTGCGTATTAGGACGTATGTGTTTTTTGGGGTAAAGGGCCATCAGGACGTATAGGCATACTAAAGTCTCTATATAGGGAAGTTAACGGGTTTCCATCGGTGTTTAGATGACTTGAAACAGCTGTGGGAGTTTGATGGGGCTCCATGCAAAGGGTTTCCTAACATGTCGATAGCTCTCCAAATCAGGACTGGCTTCGAATACGGCACAGGCCTATTCAGGGCTTGACTCAGGCGCCCTTCTCTGGCAGCTCCAACCCAGAAATTTCATCAAGCCCAAGACGTTCAATCATGAGATAGGGCCGTGAGACCATAAGGCCCCTTGGAATATGTGGGTCATACTCATGCATAAACGGTCTATAAAGGGAGCCTCCTTGCTAGCTATGCAAGCACCTATTCTTTTGGACAACTTCTGCAGCTTCAGGGTTTGGAGGGCTAAAACCCGCCGAGGGTCTGTTCCCAAGCATAGCGACAAAGATGGCATTGGCGCCTTTACACCAGCATGCATGAAGGCTTACGGCTTGGGGTGTAGGGCTTGGGGCACCGAGGTTTAGGTTAGGTCGAGGGGCTTAGCGTTCAGAAGATTTTGCAACCTCCTGTGACATTCCAAATATTCTTACCCGAAAACTCTAAACCCGAATCCCTGAACCCCAAATGCCCAGAGGTCCGCATCGGAAAAGAACTCCTCACAAGCCAAGTATATAATACAGGGGCCTTAACAAGTACCTATACTGTTTTGGGGCTCCTTGTATAGTATGATGGGCCCCCAAACCCTGTTCTAATTATTAAGGCCACTAGAATAATCCAAAGTAGATGCGCTCACTCACTCACTCACTCACTCACTCACCGCAAAATGTGAGTTTCGAGCACTAAGTAAGTCGGCACCGTGTGTGTATGCAAGGAGTCCTCCAGAACCTGAACAAACCCTTAGACCCTGACATATATACATATACATACACACACACACACATTCGACAAAAGCTTTCAAAACAACACACATATAATATTTTCAGAGTCCCATGCCCAACGTCACGTTTTGGCAGGGCATCCAGGACCCTAAAGAATACCACCATCGAGCCGCTGAGATTTTAGCTTCCTAAAGCCAAAACCGCAACCCTCATTCCAGCCTCGCTCCAACCCTGAAAAGAAGCAACGTGCTAAAGGCCTGCAGCCCGCTCAACCTCGAAGCTCAAAATCGACAGGTGGGCAGTTTTTTCGAGTTTGCACCCTTATGCTGTAATCCAAGTCCTTCTGGAGCAGGCACAATTGGGGATTTAATCATCGGAACAGGCATTTGGGTTTTGGGAGGGTATATTGCAGTACATGGATATACAAAGACTGCCAAAGGAGTACGATTCCTACCGACTTAAATCATTAAATCCGCAACGCTGGACCATAAGCCCAAATCTCAATCCAACGTGGCCTGTCAAGCTGACGTCGTTGGCCTCAGCAGCACAAATTCGACAGATGGCTAGTTCTCTCTGGTAGGGTACCTTTTCGGGTCTTTTGTTCTTTATAAGGGTGCCGTAAGGGACCCTAATTTAGAGAACTACAAACATGAATAGGGCTTAGTGAGGGTTTAGCATTTACAGTAAGCTGGAGAGTCCCTCTACGGCAGGCATAGTCTGAATGAAGTTAAATCACAGAAATCAGAACCCGGCATCCTGGAAATAACCATCAGAACCCAAATCCTGCTCTCTCGGTTGTGGTCAAAGGAACCCCAAAGCCTAAAGAACCCGTACAGGAACTCTTAACGGAGCCCTAAACCCTCAAAGGAGTATGGGAACCCTTAAAAAAGTAGCTTTTACGGAGCCTTAAAGGCATGACAAACCCTGACTTCAGGAACCCGGGCCTTAAAGACTCCCACAACGGAACGCATGAAGTAGCCCTTGACAGAACCCTCAAAGTAACCCTTGCCTGGACCCCAAAAGTATGTAGAATAATAGCCGTTTACAGGTATTGGGCCAGTATTTTACCTACTTTTGGGGGTTTAGGTGAAACCCTTAGAGTGAGCCCTAGCGGAACATTCCGAGTCGCTGCCAAGTCAACGTGTTCCAAGGTCGAAGTTTCCAGGATCGCTTGGGCGATCGCGGTGCATCCTGCGGAGAGCTGTACGGTTTTATGGGTTCAGGGATTTAGGAAGGATTAAGGGGTTTAAAGGGATATATAGGGGTTTTAGGAGGTTTAGGCTTCAGGGTGTAGGGTTTAGGGGCTTCTGGGGTTCGGGTTTAGATTAGGGGTTGAATTCGGGGTTTAGGGTGTATAGGGTTTGGGGTCTTGAACGGTTTTATGGAGGGCTCAACGGGTTTAGAGGTTTGGCAACTGTTTAATCAAGATCCGCACATAGAGAAAATAGCAAAAAGAAGCCACGGTGTCGGGATGTGGACATACAGGTTAGGTTTGCGGCGGCAGCACTCTGGTTTTTCGGGCCTGGAGGGCTTCGAAAGCTGTTGCAGGCCGATTCTAGGCTCGGCCCGTCAAGTCAGCACACCTGAAAGCAAGGAAATGGTTCTTGTTCCTCTAGTTCAGCAAGGTTTTAAGGGCGCTCCAACACAAAGCTACTGCAAAATGGATACTATAAACCCGCCTGATAAAAAGGCCACAGATAGCGACGGAGTGTGCATCGGCGTGCCATTCGCAATTTCAAACGCCCGCAACAATTGCAAAGCCTTGCCCATAGGTCCGAGCCTGCAACTCTCTAGAAGCCTGAATCGACTAAAATATGTAACCTATAAGCCCAAAACGGCTGAATATGCACCCCCTCTCCCATGGCAGCAGCTCCATTTTTGCTTTGCGGAGGCCTCTGACAAAGTCCTCTTACGCAGGAGACACCCCCAATCTGCGAAACGGAGGAGGCAGCTACAGATGAGAATCTATAGGGTTTGAGATCTATAACTTTAAGTAAAGGGGCTTAGGATTTAGAGTCTAGGGATGTAGGGTTTTCGTGTAGGGCTGAGAGGAAGGAAGCCTCTAACGCAATGAGCGCAGAGGCAGCTGCCTTTGCTAGAACTACAGAAATCGCTTCAGTGACGAGCCCTCGGGCCTCTTGAGGGGGAGGCTCAAGCCACACCTGAACTCTGAGAAACGTACCTTGATATAGGGTTCATTGATCAAGTCCCAGACACTCCATTATTGCCGTCAGTCTTAAACTTAAACCGGGCCTGTGCCACAAAACCCAAGGAACTTAGATGTGGAACTTTCAGGGCGTTAGGTGGGAGAACCAAGTAACACCCCAAACCGCTCCAGCACGTCCGGGAAACTCTCAACCCTGAACCAGAACCCCCTTAAACCCTAAACCCCCAACATGTTGCAAAGAGGCATGAGGGAACGGTACGATGGCCCAAAAGGGACGCCGAAGCTGTGCGCGAAAGGGGTTCCACAGAGGAAGCCGCTGAGGTTTCAGCCCAAGAACTACAACCCACGAATTCTTGTTCGGGGCCTTGGGGTTTAGGGTTGAGGGCTTGAGGTCTGGGGATTTAGGTTTCAGGATATATAGGGTCCGGGTCGAGGAATTAGATTGAGGTCAAGGATCTGCGGGCCTGAGGGTTTACGACCCAAGCTTTAGAGCAACTTCTTCTTTTGGCCAAAGGCCAACTGAGGGAATTCGAGTCAGAATCTTAACCGAGGCAAGATTGACAAGGGATCCGCACGTCCTTCGCAAGGTATGCAACAAGTTGACTTCCCAATCAACCGAACACGTCAACACCTCAAACACACCAGGATTGAAGTGGTGACTTCCTGAACTCTTATGGGTGGTTGTCAAAATTAGGGTCCCTTTTTGGGTACCCTAAATAATGGGTGCCGTATTAATTATATTAAGGACCCAAAAAGTGACCCTAATTTTGACAACCACCCATATGTCTTAGCAACCACAAATCGCGAAAAACAAGACCACGAGTTGCAACTTGGGTTTAGAGTTTAGGACTCCCCTAAGACTCCAAGTGTACAATTAGGGTTTATCAGGGCTTAGGGATAGGGCCTATACCGAGGGTTTATGGTTTAGATATACAATTAAGGTTTAAGGGTTGGAGGCTTGATACCGAATTTGGGGGTTTAAGGTCTAGAAGCAGTGCCTACGTTGGCTATTCGGACTCTTACAGTTATAAGGTGCAAAGACTGAACAAGCTCTTCCCCCTCCACGCTGCTAGCATCCACGTGGGCAGCATGCGGGTGCCACTTGTTTGGCAACCCAGCAATCGACAAGCACGCTAATTGGTTGTTCTCGACGACAACGGCTGTCCGCAACAGTAACCAGACCGCAAGCCATAGAACCGGACCACGAACCCCAAATCCAGTCGGTGTCCAGGATTGATGTGATCTGAACTCATTGATGCAAAACCCCCTTTTCTTACCTCTTGGATCACCAGAAAAATTGTCACGACGGGAGACCGGTATCCCGGAGCCCAAGCCCTTCACCCGCTAGCCGTGACTTTTTCATCGAAGACCTTGTTATAAGCATTTTATAATTTATAAGCCCACTTTTTTTTTTCACCTGAAGCTTTCAGCTCCCAAAAAATCCCAAAAACGAGGCTTAGACCGTGCTCTGCAGGAGTCCAGAAGTGGTCTTGCTTGAGTTTAGTGCTGTGTTCCATTCGCAGTCTTGTTGCCTGTAACACAAATACAAAACCCAAGGCGCTGTTGAATCTGCTTAGTATTGCTTTCTCCTTGTATTATGAAACTTTCGTTGTTGTAGGTATGATACGAACGAAGAGCTTCGGCATCATCGAACCACATCTCCACGTGAGTTGTTGTGCTCTAGGAACAGAGTATGGCTTTACTCTTGTCGATTTTAGGTTTCCTTTCCGGCTTAGTCAGGATTTTAGGTTTGGTTTATTTAAGGTGTAACTAGTTCATGGTTGGGATAGGGTTAAAAATCTAAATTGTTATTCCTAATTGGCTTTAAGTACCCATAAAAATGTAAAATGTTACCCAACTATGACAAAGTTAAGTTCGTTTCAAACTTAGAATCGAACAAGAACCCGATACCGGTTGCCGATCTCGCCAGCGCCTCATGTTCGCTCACCCCTCAAGCGACGAGCAAGCTGAATGTCCTGTGCCAAGAAGGTCCAGATGTACTACCACCATGAAATTGGTCCCGAGAACCGTACCCGGGCACTAGGGATGGAACCTTCCACCCACAGCCAGATCTCTGGACAAAATCGTCCACGGAATTCCTCGGGCTAACCTTCTGCTGGACGAAGCCATGGAATCCCAACTAGGTCCCTACAAAACGACCGGCTTTCAATGTGGGAACCGGGTCCAGAAACAGCTGGCTCTTAAAAGGCGCTATGAATATAGATCGGCATATAAATTACGGGTTTCTCTCTTCATGGAGGCAGTAGGGATAGCACAATAACACAAAAGCCTGAGTGACTAGACTAGGTCTTGGGGTAGGTTCTAGATTCGAGATTCTATGCGATATTGAAAAGTACGTTACTGCGTAAGTTGCTGACTACTAAACCCTAAACCCTAAACATTACTATAAAGCTGACAAAAGTCAAACCTCAGAAACATTGAAACCCTACAGCGCCCCAAAACCTGAAACCACGAGGACCAAAAAACAACAATAAACAACTCATGAAGGCACAACCAATGAAAAACAACCAGACGGGTACATAAGTCTACTGCATGCTCTCTCTCTCTCTATATATATATACACAATACAAATGTGCATTCATATCCACATACAGGCATCCCGACGTTCATTGTAGCTCCTGAACAAGAATCCCTGCAGCAAGAATCATACAAGGACTACAGACTTTAGAGTCTTAGAGTAAGAGATTGCGGAGTCTGGGGGCAGCTGGATCCCTAAGAATCCAAAAATCACATCAGGGGATAGAGTTTAGGGTTTATAGGGCTCATCCCTAAACCTTATAAATACGTCCCCTTTCAACCCGAAACCCCCAAAACCTAAGTCTCAAAGCCCTAAAGCCCTACCTTCTGACCTTCGACTACTAAAACCTACCTTCCGGGAGACATCTTCCCTAGGCGGTACTATGACCACAGTATAAGTTCAGAACCTGGCTCAACCCTAAGCTCCGAACTACGGAAACTCCTTGGGCATTATGGTGACGCGCTTCGCATGGATGGCGCAGAGGTTCGTGTCCTTCACCGTCGCTTGGCTTCAGGCAGTTCAAGGTTCACCTAGGGGAGCCTCAAAGCTTGTGATGCTCACGGATACCAACGCAAAACCCTATGCGGTAGAGCCCTGAAGAGTGGTCCTCGGTTCTTTTGCCAGTAGGGTGTGCTTGAAGGCTCGCGGATCAAGAGACAACCACTGCCACCAAGTACTTGTCGGCTTTACGAACTCAGCGTGTCCCTACATTTGGTGACTAGACGCATGACTTGCTGTGCACCGTGTCATCCGGTCTGCAAGCTCAACCAACTCAAGCGGTCCCCCCGCACACCACTGAACCTTACCTTCAGTATAAACTGGGTCTCGTATTGCTTCATTCAGAGGTAGTTGATGCCTGCAATAAAGGGTAGACACACCATGCCCAAACACCCATATCAACGATAAAAAAACCGGAGAAACTTGAAAGGGCTCAGGCTTTGAGACGGCTATGGAGCTGACAGTCCCCATTTTTCAAGCTTTAAATCATTCTTCGGGCCCTGAACCCTAAACTCTAAACCCTAAAGCCCTAAATTGCTTTGAAGCAAATCTTTCTGGTGGCCTCAGAGGTTCAGGATTCAATCATTTAGGGTTCAGGGTCAAGGGTGGCCCTTACTTCATGTCCAAGTGGGGTGTATATTATAGAATTTCGGTACGTTTCCCGGTTGAGGTCTTTAAAGCTTCCGCACATATTTGTCAGACCTGCATCCAGGGTCGGGAGAGTTGGCAGATCTGCGAGGCGCTGCTTGCATTGCTGCAGCAAAGCCGTGGCAGCGACAGAGAAGTGGGTAGCGAAGTGGCTAAACAGGACTGGGTCTGAGCTGGTCCAGCACAGAACTGCTGTCGCCACCATTCGAAGCAGGGCCCCATGTGACAATCGAACCATCCCCCAGAATGGCGGCAAAGGCGCCGCCTGAAGCTCGGATCTGCCGCACATTCTTCAGCTGATCCTGCACAGAACTACTGTCGCCACCATACTCAGGATTCCCCCAGGTGACAACAGAGCCATCACCAAGAATGGCCGCAAAAGCGCAGTCAGAAGCCTGGATCTGCTGCACATCCTTGAGCTGATGTTGCAGTTCTGTACTGTCGCCACCATGTTCACGTGCACCCCAGGTTAGAACGGATCCACTGCCAAGAGTGGCAGCAAATGCACCAACAGAAGCGTGAATCTGCTGCACATTCTTCAGCTGATGCTGCACCATCGTACTGTGGCAACAAGCCGCAGGATCGCCCCAGGTCACAACCGAACCATCGTGAAGGTCAAGAATGGCAGCAAAAGCAGCACCAGAAGCTTGGATCTGCCACACATTCTGCAGCTGATCCTGCACGGAACCACTGTCGCCTCCAAACCCAGCTTTGCCCCAAGTGACAACGGACCCGTCTCCAAGAATTGCTGCAAAAGCACCGCCAGAAGCTTTGATTAACTGCACATGTTTCAGCTGATCCTGCACAGAGCTACTGTCGCCACCAAGCATAGCATTCCCCCAACTAACAACGGATCCATTGCCCAAAATGGCAGCAAAAGCGCTGCTAGAAGCCTGGATCTGCTGCACAGTCTTCAGCTGATCCTGCACGGAACTACTGTCGCCACCACACTCAGCATCGCCCCACGTGACAACACATCCATCGCCTAGAACGGCAGCGAAAGCGCCGTCAGAAGCTCGGATCTGCTGCACATTCTTCAGCTGATGCTGCACGGGAGTACTATCGCTACCATAGTCACTGTCACCCCAGGTGACGACCGATCCATCACCAAGAATAGCAGCAAAAGCACCGATAGAGGCTTGAATCTGCCGTACATTCTTCAGCTGGTCTTGCACAGAAGTACTGTCGCCACCAGACTCGGCATTCCCCCAGGTGACAACGGATCCATCGCCAAGAATGGCAGCAAAAGCATCGCAACCGCCTGTAACTTGAATTGAGCCTATGTGGAAGGTCAGTGAATCACCATTTTGCATACCGGTTTCCTGGATCTGCATGCATCCATCCAGAACATTTCCCCATGAGTCCAGTAGTCGCCCTTTACCGACACCCAGGACCGTCTGTGCCCGCCGTTTGAATGTTTCCACGGTCTCATCCAAGGCTGCTTGCACAGTGGTTGTCTTCCCACTGATCAGCCCCACTTCCACTGCAATGGACATGTTGCATGCTGAACACCAGAAATGGCCAAAGCACCAATCCGACTGAGGCTAAGGCTTAGGGCAGTTAAGGGATCGGTGTTGAGAATGTAGGGTTTCAGCTTGAGGATCTAACTCGGGTCTGCGTTTATTTGAGAATTTAAACTCTAGACCCTACGTAAACCAGTAGTGTTCGTCGTGCTTGAAGTTTTGCCACGAGTTCGCGTCTTTGCTCCTCGGCTTCCACAGAGTCAAATCCATCCCGTCGAAGCGTCTGCTAAGCTTCGCCTGAACCCTAATATCCTACAGCCCTATACTCCGAACCCCACAACCCTAAATCCTAAACCTTACCCTAGCTAAACAACGAAGTTCTAAACCCTGAAGCCCTACAGCCCTGAAATCCTTTATCCCTCAAATCTAACATGAGGCGCCCTAATATAGGAGCCTGATAATGATTAGAATAAGATTTTGGGGCATAGTATACCATGATTATAATAAGGAGCCCCCAAATAATGTATTGTCAGGCCCCTATATTATGTAAAGTTATCGGAGCTGAAGCCCGAACTACGAAAGGGTACTTTGTGGGATTCTTGCACGTTTCTTTAGTCTACGATAAATAAGGGAAACTAGATTTCAGTTTTGGGGCCAGGTGAAGTTCAGGACTGCTATGCGGGCCTGTTTAAGGATTTCGGGTTTAAGGTTTAGGGATTAGGGTTTAGGGATTAGGGTTCAGGGATTTCGATTTGGGGTTTAGAGATTAGGGTTTAAGAATCAATTAGGGTTTGGGGCCAAGGGTTTAGGCTTTAGGGCTTCTTGAAACCAAAATACGTAGACGGATGGCTTAAGCCCTCCGGCCTCAGTGAAGGTCGAAGGCTCTCTGAGGCGTCATACTATTGATAGACACACTCTTGGATTCCCCCTCCCTTAACCCTAAGCCCTAAATCTTAACCCCTAAACTTTCAAACCCAAAAACCCACACCCCTGCACAACCCAGAAGAGTCATGGTGTGTGCCCTTTGTCCAGAAGCCGTGCTCTAGCAGGTGTTTTCGGATTTCGGTGCGGCGAAGAGCTGTTACTGTTTGATAAACCCCCGAACCATAGGACTTCTATCATGCGGATTTGTGTCTGCTCAGCCAAAACCCAGATTCCTACACCCCGAACCATATACCTTAACACACCAAACTGCCGGAGCGAGATCACCCAGCTAAGACTCTGAGGCCCAAAGCCCTAAAATGAACCCTGAAACTTCGCGTTTGGGGTTCAGGGTGCTGCCAGAAAGCCTGGCTAGGGGATACTGAACCCAAGCTTTCCATCTATGGCGCCAGGCATGGCCGAAAGCGGTGCTTGGGGATTGTATGGGTTATGTGAGGTTCATATGCGTTCATAAAGGTTTTCATAGCAGCAGGGATTTTCTGTTTCTTGGACTGAACTCAACATTTCAATACAGAAGCTAGGTCCAGCTAGGTGTTGCTATGACAAGTGGCCCGGACAAGTAGGACGCTCCCAATTCCTCCCAAAGCCCTCCAATCTTAAACCCGGCCCGGCGTATGTTAGTATTCACCATAGAAATACTATCACATATAAAATTTCTGGCCATAATATTCGCAATAGAGTTACGATATAACCCTAAACCCCAAACAGTCCCCAGGTTTCTGAAACTCCCGAAAATCCAGCAGCTTGCAGCCTTCTGGGGCCTCCAGGGCCTAGGGTTGTGTGGGTTTAGGGTTTAGGGTTGTGAGGGTTGAGGGTTGAGGGTTGCCTCGGTTTAGTAGGGTTTAGGGTTGTCAGGGTTTAGGGTTTAGGGTTGTGTAGGTTTAGGGTGTAGGGTTGTCTCCTTTTTTTTTTTTTTTGGGGGGGGGGGGTNTAGTCTTGGTCATAAGGGTGAATGAAAGGGTTATGTTTTTTTTAGAGCTTTAGTGGGTTGTCTCGGTTTAAGGCTTAGGGTTTAGGGATTAGATAGGGTTAGGGGCTGCTTCGGATTGCAGGGCTCAGGACTTCAGAGGTTCAGGGAGAGCTCTTGAGGGATGTAGGGTTTTGGGCTCATGTTCTTAACATTTTTCTTACCTGGACCCCAAGAGTATGTGGAATAATAGTCTTTTGCAGGTATTGGGCCATTATTTTACCTACTTTTGGGGGGGGTTAGGTAGGGTTTAGGGTTCTTCAGGTCGAAGACTCACAGGGGCTGAGGGCTCTCTTCGAGGTCTTTCCTGGGAGCAGCATGGCAACCGACATGTGCATTGAAGGTCTTTTAACAGCAGCCTTTCCCGGGTTCAGCGGCTCAGTGTTGAACATCAGGAGCTGGGATCTGCTTCACAGTCTGCAGCTGATCCTGCACAGAACTGCTGTCCCCACCACACCTGGCATTACCCCAGGTGACAATAGATCCATCACCAAGGATGGCGGCAAACGCACTACCAGAAGCCTGGATCTGCTGCACGTCATGCAGCTGATCCAGCACAGAACTGCTGTCACCGCCATGCCAAGTACTGCCCCATGTGACAACGGATCCATCGCGAAGAATGGCAGCAAAGGCGCTGCCAGAAGCCTGGATCTGCTGCACATTCTTCAGCTTCGATTGTACAGAACTGCTGTCACCAGCATGCTGGGGATCACCCCAGGTGACAACAGATCCATCGCCAAGAATGGCAGCAAAAGCACCGCCAGAAGACTGGATCTGCTGCACATTCTGCAGCTGATCCTGCACGGAACTGCTGTCGCCACCATAGTTAGCATTGCCCCAGGTGACAACGGATCCGTTGCCAAGAATGGCGGCAAAAGCGCCCACGGAGGCTTGAATCTTTTGCACATCCTTCAGCTGATCCTGCACAGGACGACAATCGCCACCATCTGGAGCATTGCCCCAGGTCACGATGGATCCATCACCGAGAACGGCAGCAAAAGCAGCCTCAGAAGCTTTGATCTGCTGCACATCCTTCAGCTGACCCTGCCTGCAACCACTGTCGCCACCATGCCTAGCTTTCCCCCAGGTCACGACGGATCCATCGCCAAGAATGGCAGCAAACGCACTACCAGAAGCCTGGATCTGCAGCACATCCTCAAGCTGATCCTGCACGGAACTACTGTCACCACCGCACTTAGCATTACCCCAGGTGACGACGGATCCGTTGCCAAGAATGGCGGCAAAGGCGCCGGTAGAGGCTTGAATCTGCTGCACATCCTTCAGCTGATCCTGTACGGAACTACTGTCACCACCATACTCAGCATTACCCCAGGTGACAACGGATCCATTGCCAAGAATGGCAGCAAAAGCACCTCCAGCAGAGGCTTGAACCTGCTGCACATTTTTCAGCTGGCCCTGCGCAGCACTGCTGTCGCCGCCATTTTCAGCATTGCCCCAGGTGACAACCGATCCATCGCCAAGCATGGCTGCAAAAGCATCGCAACACCCTGTAACCTGGACTGTGCTTACGTGCAGTGTCAGTGAATCGCCATTCTGTAACCTTGCTTTCTTGATCTGCATACATCCGTCCAGAACATCTCCGTATGAGTCCAGCAATCGCCCCTTCCGGACCCCGAGTGCAGTCTGCGCCCGTATTTGCAATGCTTCCACAGTCTCATCCAATGCTGCCTGCACAGTGGTTATGTTCCCACTGATCAGGCCGACTTCCACGACGATCGACATGTTGCACAAACCGTGATGGGATTGTAAGGCTTACTGTGTAGTGTGAAGGCTGTAGAAGGAAAAGCCAGGTTATGTTTTAAGATCTAGGAGGAGTTGCTTGTTAGTTTTTTTTGGTGCAGGTTTGGCGTTTGGCATTTAGAGACTAGGGTGAGTAGTGTTTGCAGATGTTTGTAGCGTTTGAAAAATGCCATTGCAGTTCCCGTCACGTTTGGGTTTGCAGAAACGGAACGCGGGAAATCTCCATTCCTCCCGCACATAGCAATGATTGAGAAGCGTAGCTACGACAGGCATCAAAAGCTAGTCGCGGGATTCCGACGTGTATACACACCTTCCCTGTTGAAGCTCTACTTGCACACCCCGAACCCTTTAACTCTCTCTCTCTCTCTCTACCCTGAACCCTATTTAAAACAACAAACCCGTTAACTCTCTACCCTGAACACTGAAAGAACTCCACTCTGATCCCTGAAGTGGCCTCGAAAAGGCCAACGAGATATGCCTCTGCGGCTTCCTGCAATGCCAAGATCGCCTGTCCCAGATCTTGCTCTTGAGTTTAGGTTTCATAGCTTTAGGGGGTTCAGGGTTCATGGCATTCGGGCTTAGGGTGTTTAGGGTTTGGGTGAGGTCTTTCGCATTGTCAGTTTTCCCCTTATTCTTGGGATTTAAGCTTCTCGCATCGATCCGGTCAAGGATGCCTATACTTGTAGATTATTCAGACCCTCGGCAAATCGCTTTACCAAACCCTCAACCCTAAACTAAACCCTACACACCTTCAGAGGTCTTTGTTGATTGACGTGCAGCTTGTGATCTGCAAGGGGATTGGGGTCAGGGGTTCAAATCACACGGGAGCCGCGAACTATTCCACACGCCAGGTGGGCGGCAATACCATCGAAGGTAATATAGGGGCCTTAATAATTAGAATAGGGTTTTGGGGCATAATATACTATAACTTTAATAAGGAACCCCCACAATAGTGTAGGTACTATTTAAGCCCCTATAGTAGGGGCTTTATGATGAATGGAGCAGGGCACTAGTCGAAGCTATCTGTTGTTGAGGCATATATTTTCTAGACTACGATAGATAACATTACTAGTTAAACCGACCGACCCCTGTATTAGATGGACAAACCCTGTAGTATCCCATGAACCTATGAGGCGTGGGAAGTAAGACCTTAGTTTGGATCCTGCCTCTGTGAAACAACTAAAGATAAACAACAAACGTAGAATCAGGTCTTAGGGTGTAGGGAATCTGTTTGCCGTTCAGACCCTGTTTCTGTGCACAAAGCGCACTGAGGCTTCATCCTAAACCAAACCCCGAAACCTAAACCCTGAACCCGCTCAACCCGAAGCCCAAACCCTAAATCCTAAACCGCCTCAACCCTAAACCCCTAAACCCCCTCAGCCTTAAATCGAAACCACGAGGCGTAAGTTCATGTGCCTGCGTCTGGAACTTGAGGTCGGACTTCACTTCCTGCGACTCTTTGAGGGTAAATATACAGGCCTCAATAATTCGAATACGGTCTTGGGGCATTTCATAGCACAAAATTATAAGAAGGAAGCCCCACAACAGTATAGGTCATCATTTATAGGCCCCGAAATACACAGGCCTCCATAATTAGAATAGGTGTCTTGGGGTAGAGTATAGCAGAGTTATAATCATGAACCCTAAGGAATAATGTTGACAATTACTTATGCTTCTACAGTATGGGTTTTCGGGTTTTTGGGACTCTCTGTCCCTTCCAAGCCGACATTCACAGAGACTCCCAAAACTCCTTGAATCAGGAGTTGTGTGCGGCTGGTAGGTTCTGTACGGCTTAAAGCTTAGAGTGGAGTATGCTTTAGACTAGGATGAGGCCCTTGAGGAATGGATTCAGGAGTCTCTGGATAACCTAGCGAAGCTTAAGTGCCTTGCTCAAAGAACGGGTGCCTGCGCAATCTCCTTCACTAGACGCTGGAATGGCAGCTTGCCTGAAGAAGCTGGGGTTGGCAAACCCTGAACCCAAAATCCTGATGCCCCTTCACTCAGGACCATATATAATCATAGCCCGCACACGCGCACATTCAAACTAAAACTCATTTACATCCAACAAAATATCAACTGGATTTTTCGGGTTACGCTTGATTTGCGATTTAGTGCTTTATGAAGGGTCCAGGTCAGGCCTTACAGGCATAAGGTTTCGTAGGGCTTAGATTTCAGGGCTTCTACGTTTGTCGTTGATCATCTTCTTCCTCGTGCCTATTGGCTGTCTGGAAACTGCAGTAGCTGGAAAACACGACCAAGTTCAACTGCCTCCCTGAACATCAGAGACGATCACTGTTGGAATGGTTGTCAACCTGAAGCCTCTCAGAATCCTGAAAGGGTGTAGGGTTTACCCATAGGCCCCATAGTAGTTCCTTTTGGGGATTACCTTATAGGATTCTAAATATGAACCCCAAAGGGAACCACTATGGGGCCTGTGCGTAGGATTCTGGGGCAATCCTCCATGAACGCTGATTTGTTCGATCTTTCCGGCCGCCGCTGAAGGCTCTGTAGTGTTTACGGCTCAGGGTTGAAGGGTGCCTAGCCCTTACCTGGACCCAAAAAGTATGTAGAATAATGGTCCTTTGCAGGTATTGGGGGTTTAGGTAGGGTTTAGGGTTCAGGGGCAATCCTCTTGAACGCTGATTTGTTCGATCTTTCCGGCCGCCGCTGAAGGCTCTGTAGTGTTTTCGGCTCAGGGTTGAAGGGTGCCTAGCCCTTACCTGGACCCCAACAGTATGTAGAATAATCGTTTTTTGCAGGTATTGGGCCATTATTTTACCTACTTTTGGGGGTTTAGGTAGGGTTTGGGGGTTTAGGTACCTTAAACTTCCGACCAAACCCATCTGGTTGGCAAAATTCTAAGCAAGGAGGACGCACCTTAACTCCCTACCTTAAGAACTTATGTAAAGAACTCATCATAAGGAACGCCCCAAATTGAGAAGTCTAAGGATTCAGGTGGTAATTCGAAGGAATTTGGGTGTATATTGCAGCAAATAACCCAAAGAGTCCTAGGTACTGGTATGGGGAATACTTTCCCAAATCCTAATAGTAATTCAGAATACATTCTACTATACAATATAGGTACTTTGGACCCTTTGGGTAATGAAACTTGAGGAACCTTGGGAATAGTCTTTGTGCTTTCTCTGCAGGACCCAATAGCTTTTAACGGCTAAACGCAGAGAAGCCTGACGGCTTGGGGCGCTCCCTACAAGCCTCAGCCATCAACCGAATACCTACTGTGGAGTCCGCCTGCCCTGGGCTATTTTGAGCACGAGCACTAAACTCCAGAACCTAAAACCCACACCCTCTAAACCGTAACCCCCCCTCCCCAAACCCTGAACCCCCCGCCTGAAACCGTGGCGGCCTTAAAAGAACTTTTGGAAGAACCCTTAGAGGAACCTTCTCAAGGGAACCTAAACTCTAAACCCTGATCCCCTGATATACTCTAGAAAGAACTGTACTACATTATGCTATAAGCAGGTTGGTGAGAAACCCTAAACCCTAAAAAAAAAAAAAAAACTAAAGCCTAAACCCTGACCCACTAAACCCCAAAACCCCTAAACCCTAAACCCTGATCCCCTAAAGCCCTAAAGCCCTAAACCCTACAGGAAGTCGGGACGAGCCACGGATCAGGAGCTCCGTGGACTTCTGGTATTTCCGGATCTCACCTCAAAGGAAGCGATGCTTTGGCTTCTTTTGGGCTTTAGGGCTTTGCTTTTTGATTCATGGTTTAGGGTGTAGGGCTTTCGGGTTTAGGGCTTAGGGCTTTCGGGTTTAGGGCTTAGGGCTTTCGGGTTTAGGGTGTAGGGCTTTCGGGTTTAGGGCTTAGGGCTTTCGGGTTTAGGGATTAGGGTGTAGTCTAGTATCGATTCTAGTGCTTGTGTTGTTGCTTCGGTGCGCTTCTTCCAGGCTGAACACCCAACCCTATGAAGCCGTAACAAGCCAAAGCACGAACAAGCCTAGAGCAACTTGTGCCAAGTCTTGAGCTGGAAACCCGGCCCAAACCCGAAACCCTAAACCCTTAAACTCTAAACCTAAATTCTGTATTCTGTAAACCATGGAAAGGCCTGAGGGTTTTTGACTAATTGAAGGGCCTGTTTCGTCGCTTGCACTTCGAAGGGGCAGGCTTGGACTCCCTCTACGTAGTCTATCCTCGCCCTCAGTACACTGAGGGTTTAGAGTTCAAAGGTTGATTGTAATAACCAAAACCCTGACTCCTACAGGTACTACGGTTTCAGACTAGCCAAGAAGCTGCAAATTGAGGGCTCGGTGGTATGATTTCCTGATATAGTCCCAGGAAACATGACACTGAAGTTCGCCGATTGCCTAAGCCCTGGTGCCCGAAACCCAAAACATAGCTGTCCTAACTCATCCTCATAGCCCTACAGCCCTAAGCCCTGAACCTTTAAACCGACAGTACACCCAAAACCCTGAAGCTCAGAAGCCCTAAACCCTAAACTCTAGAGCAATACGATAGTGGCCTGAATAAGTGGAATACCCTTTGGGGTACAGTATACTATAACTATAACAAGGAACCCCCAACATGGTATAGGTAATTATTCAGGCCCTATGTTAAAGCCAAAGCTCGAAAGCCGGAAACCAAAGCCGGAAAGCCCTCCGCTATAGTCCGGTCCAAGGTGCGGAGGGCCAGAACACCCGGCCGATAACGAGTGGTCTTCTTCATGGTGCCCACGGCGGGGGCCTGGGCTTTTCGAGATTACTATAAGGGGCCTTAAGAATTAGAATAGGATTTTGGGGTCCCATTATACTAGAGTACTCACAAGGAACCCCCAACATAGTACTCGTAAGTATTTAAGCCCATACAAGGGGCCGTAAAAAGCAGACTCGGGGAACCTAGGAGGGCCTTGGGGGGTCCTATAAGCGCGTCACAGGGACGAAGATAGGGGCCTTAGTGGTGCATAATCTAGGTTTATGGAACTCTAAGCAATGCTAGTAGTACTCGTTCCGGCTTGCACATGATCGCTGATTTGATCAATATATATATATATATATAGATCATTCACCTCGATTCTGTGAATCCTATACATATAACTCAGGCTACGGCTACGCGGCTACGCATGTAATATTCTTTAGCTCCGTTATTGATCTGCTTTGGAGTTAAACCTAAGAACCGAAACCCTGAATCTCTGCGAGCCAAACCCCAAACCCCCCGAAAGGACTGTCTAACAACATCGAACTTCTGGGAGGGAAATGCTTCGTCCCGACGCCTAGAAAGCCTAGAACCGACAGCCCATCCCGCAAACTGTTGGGCCCATAACTGTCGAGCCTTGGGCTCATAGGTTTTGGTCACGAATCCCTAACCCAGCAAACCCAAAACTCTACTTTTTACAAAGTCAAGACCACAACTTAGTCGACCAGCGTGTTTAGACCTCTGCCAAACACTGGGGCAAATGCAGCCTTGCGTGCAGCCTTCGCAACCAAATCACCACGTGCTGCCTGAAGTGAAGTTATGAGGGCCTCTTAATAGCTAGTATAGGGGCTTTGATAATTAGAGTAGGGTCTTGGGGCCCAACTATTGCATAATTACAATAAGGAACCCCAAATAGTATAGGTAATTATCGAGGCCCCTACATTAAACCCTCCGAAACCCTCTGTCTTCCCAGTACCCTGAATCCAAAGTTCTTTCTCCGGTGGCCTTTTGATAAGGATCCTACTGCTTCCGGTCTCTTTTGGGGACCTGGATTGTCTGAAACTCCCAATGCTCCGACTGCTGCCTTGTTTAGGGTTGAGGGCTTTCTGTCCTGACCCCGAAACCTGAACCTGAATCCCTACCTGGACCCTGCAGCGGCCTAACTTTTTGTAAGGACTCTTATAAGGACGCTGTACTACGGAGCCCCAAAAGAATACGTTGTTTGGCAAAACCCGAAACCAGTGTTTAACTCCAATGCCTGCTCTGATGTCTGCTGTTGGGAGTGGTGGGCTACACCAGGGCTTTCGAGGCTTAGACTGGTTTCTCAGAATGCCCGGAGAACCTACCTTTCGAAGTGACATTTGCGGAAGTTCTCATAAGGAACCTAACCCAAGTAGAAGTGACCTTTGAGGGAATCATCATAAGGAACCTAGAAAATGAGGTCTTTCTGTGTTGAGGTAGCAATTAGGAATTACTTTGTCGGATTTTGAGTAGTTTAGGGTTGAGGAACTCTCGCAGCAGTCGGGGGTTTGCTATGAAACTGTGGCTCCAGGGGATAAGAGCTGCTCGCATCTGAAAGCGCTCACCCCAATCGCCGCCCGAAGTTCACATCACAACTGCGGCCTTTGAGTGATACTCTGAAGAAGTGAAACCTCCCTCATATAATTGTATGGTCAGCCAATTACGCACGATGGTAGTTCCTACATCCCTGATACCTTCACCCCCCCTAGCTAGGTAGGCCGCAAACACCTTTTTGTTAGTAAGATCCACTTGAGCCCGACAGGGGTTAAGCATCCATACCCAAGTGGCTTACACCACGTAGCTTTGCATGAGGCTATACAGCCCCTCAGCCCATAACCTTAGACCCTGAAACCCTGAACCATAAACCCCTAAACCCAAAACCCTAAACCCCTAAACCCTGAACCCCTAAACCCTAAACCCCTAAACCCCACCGTAGCCCAGCACACACGACCTTTAAAACTTCAGAACTGTCGAGAACTTGTCCCTCCCCGAAAGCTTTCGGCGCCAGACTCCCGGAGTTTGGGGTTTAGGGGTTTAGGGTTTATAGGGTTTAGGGCTCTAGGGGTTTGGGGTCTATAGGGTTTAGGGCTTTAGGGGTTTAGGGTCTATAGGGTTTAGGGCTTTAGGGGTTTGGGGTCTATAGGGTTTAGGGCTTTAGGGGTTTTGGATCTATAGGTTTAGGGCTTTAGGGGTTTGGGGCTTGGGGTGTGGTCCTCAGAATCAATTCAGCCGCGCCTTTCCACCGGCAGACTTCCTCAGTGGGAAGTTCACAGATGTGGGGAGGGTCATACAATGGGCCAGTTTGGGTTTAGGGCAGGGCCTATGGCCTCGGGTGTAGGGAAGCTGGCTGAGTAGTTTGTTTACCGGATTACGAGGTCTATCAACTTAAGAGATTCGTGCACGGATTTCAGCAGGGGTCCTTGGTGAGAAGATATCGTCAACTCGTGGGGTGCCCTTCGGGTTATATAAATATGGGTAGGTGTCAAAACTAAAGTCCCTTTTTGGGTACCCTAAATAATAGGTGCCGTACCAGCACAGTGACCCAAAAAGGGACCACATTTTCGACAACCACCCACATGGCATAAGTTTGAGGGTGCCGTTCCATTAAACATACCTTCCGAGCTTGGGGGTTAAGGCCGAGGTGTAACGAGTCGAGGGGCTTAGGATCAGGGTGTACAGAGCTTAGGATTTACATGCAGGGTTGGCTTGACTATGGGACATCGGGTTTAGGCGCCTGCAAGTGCAACCCTTGTCAAGTCTACATGCCATTAACCGTAGGTGCTGACTTGGTGGCCCCTCAGGACGCTTGTAAAACGACGCACATGACATAAAGGAATACATCCCTAAACCCTAAGCCCTAAACAGAAGAGGCTGAAGGTTTCGCGGTCGGGCAGTTGACTGGCACTATGAATCCATATAGAAAACAGCAGAATGATTCGTCACCAAGGCCTACAAAAAGAACCATCCTAGAATTGCGCACTGGGAACTGTAATGAACATCTGAATCGGCAAATCCACTATAATACAGGGGCCTTATTAATACTTAGAAGTGAATTCCGTGCCGATGCCTGGAACGTTGATTTGTTCGGGCTTCTCACACTGGCCTTCCAGTGGAAGCGTCTTTCGGTGCATCAGCGTGGAGGCGATGCTCCTGTGAGGAGCCTGTACAACGTCTTTACAACACTATACATTTGCCACACCCACGAAGATGCATGGGAGCAAACTCGTCGGGACCATTCGCACCGTTGGCATGCTTGCTGGGTCCCTATGGGCTCCGCGTGGCGTCGATGCTCACTGAGGCATCGATGGAAAATAAACACCGAACTAGTGGAGCGGTATCAAACGCTGGCCGTGCCAGCAGTCCTCCTGACCCAACAGCCGAAGGAGTGGAAAGCCAGAAGCCGAATCACCTTGACGAAAAGCACCGGTGCGAGGACGACGATACACTCTTGCATTGCGTCCATCTGCCCTTGTTCTCTAGCCTTCAACAGCTCCACGCAGAAGCGGGCGAGGTAGATAGTAAGTGCAAAGGAGCCAACTGCAATGCAGACTCGATTCCTGTGGACGAGAGCATCCACCTTCTCTGGGTTCACGGTATCGCTGATCGAGGCCTTGCGCACACGGCTGCCAAAGTGCATCGAAAGTGCTGCATCGACGAGCCATAGCAAAACCACACACGTCCCCAGCACCAGCACAAGCATATCAGTGCAGGAAGCTGTGTGATTGTCGCTATCCATCAGGACCATGTGGAAAGCGATGTGCACAGTATAAAGCACCACCAGCAGCAAGTCTGCGATCACGATAGCTTGGAAGAAGGCAAGGTAGTCTTCCAGTGTTTTCTCCGCGGTGTGGGTGATGATGCTGAAATATGGGGAGCACATGGCTTCACCGTGAAGACGATGCCCAGCAGCTTCTCTGACTTCACAAAAAAGACTTGAGCCCAAACCGAGCTCGGGGAACCCGCCGCCTGCACTTCCTCGAGACTTGAAGTGGAAACACCTTGCCCATAGGCTCCATGGAAGTTCCATTTGGGATTGCCTTATAGGACTCCAAATATATGAACGACAAAAAGGAACTGCTATGTAGCCTCTAGGTAAGCGTTTCAAGACGAAGACTTGATTCCCAGCACGGACCCGAAGCAACTGAAATTGTGGCCCTTCATCTAAAATACCTTCCATGACGCTGCCAACGCTAAACCGCTCAAAGCTTGTGGACACAATCACTTGCGGGCAGCCTGAGCGCGAAGTGAGAGCTTGCTGTAGACAGGCATCACCCATCTCTGCTATTCCGTTGACGGACAAGATATAACAAGATGCTCTCTCCAAACTGAAGCAAGGGGCGTAGAATCTGCGATCAAATACCAGGGGTGCCAACGAATTTCAACAGTCAACAGTGCCAAAAGTCCGGTCCATGAGGTTCCAAGATGTGGAGACGGCTGTTGGGGGTACGTGCTTGGGATTCGGAGTGTAGGGCTGGCAACTCTTTTCCCCAGTATCGCCTTAGTAAGACTAACCTTGTCTCCGACTATGAAGCTAAACGAAACGAACCCTAGCCTTTCTGCCGAAACAGGAAAAAGAACAAGTAAAGGGGTACGTTCGGGGACCGAGGCAACCACAGCCAAGCTACTGTGCCGTCACCTTCGTCCTTGCCATGCTGGTTGCGAGGCTCCTCGGCTTCCACGGGGCCGAAATAATCAGACTAGGGCTTGGTGGGCATAATTTCAGTATAATGGAGTATACTATAGTATACTATAGTATATTATAGAATATTACAGTATATTATCGTATATGATAGTATATTGTGATTTCAGTATAATATAGTATACTTCTGTGAAGGAACCCTGAGGAATAATATTCGTTTTGCTCATGTTGGTACTTCTTCAGGCTTCGATATTGCCCTGCCAACTAGAAAATCAGCAAGACATCTATCACGCAGCTCATAACTCATTGGGACCCATGGGAACTGAGCCATTGAATCAAAACGCAGGAAACCTCCGTTTGGGATCGGGGTTGGGAGACCCTAGCAGAACGTCGTATCCTAAGCCCTTCAAAACGCAGGAAACCTCCGTTTGGGATCGGGGTTGGGAGACCCTAGCAGAACGTCGTATCCCTTACCCCTAAACCCAAACCCTCAACCCTAAGCCCAAACCTTCAACCCTAAGCCCACAACTCTCAACCTAAGCCCTAACTAAATCCCAAGCCCTGAACCCTGTTCACGCCAATCTGAGGCGCCGGCTTTGGGCGGAAAGGGCAAAGATGCAAAGACTTGCCTGGACTTGAAAGTCACTCCTCCTGCTTTGAGCCCAAGCCGACACTTTCGGATTTACGGGTTTAGGATTGGTTTAGGGTTTAGGGTTTGAGATATCGGTTTAGCGTTATGAGTGACTTCGGGTTTAGAATTCAGGCTTAGGGTGTTGAAGCGGCCGTCTGGATGTCGGTTGATTCAGAGTGACGCAGTAAACTGCCGCACCGAAAATACCCCAGAAACCAAGCATAAAGGGAATCCGCCTGGCACCGATCATCCTTGAAATGTATGTGTGTGTGTGTGTGAGAGTATATGTATGTAAGTATCGTATGCAAGCCTGTAAGTCTGTAAGTATGAAAATATGAAATTAAGTACGTAAGCAAGCAAGTAAGTAATTAAGTATAGCGTTCTATGCATAAACATACAGTATAATGTAGTATAATTTGATCTGATATAACAACTACAATACAATATAATGAGGTTTAATATATCATATATTGAAGCTTTTCGAAATTCACCGTTGGCCTTATATGTGTGTATATATATATATGATATTATTACACCTGCGGCATCGATTCAGGAATCGAGGATATTCTTGGGTTGAGGGTTCAGGGTCGAAGGCGACGGGGGTGGAGGCTTTGTAAGAATCTTTAGGGCCTATGCTGGGTTACTCCTCAACCAATGCTTCTGTTCAGTGCACCAACGCCAATAGGGGCCTTAATAATGAGCATTTCGTACAACAATCACATCAAGGAGCCTTCACGAACAACATTGGCAATGATTCAGGCTTCTAAATTTCCTAGGGCTGTGAACAAATGCAATCTGGACGGCAGAACCTACCCATGCTCTCCAATGTAGTTCTATTTGCTGCTATAGATACAATAAGGAACCCCCCAAAATAGTATAGGTAATTATTCATAGAAAGAAGAGGCCGCCAGCTGAGTTCCAAAAGACAAAGCGAAAAAGACTGCTGGTTTCTCTGGGCATCTGCAGTCTGAACTTTACAGAGCGAAGGCCTGTACATCACGGCATCTTGGACAGAAAAGATTTTTCAACATGGGCGCAGCTCTTCGGTGGAATGTCTTGCATTGCAGCTATGGGACTAGCGGTATATATTCCTTGCTCTGGGAAAGGATGTTTCATCCAGCAGCATGTTGCATCTGATACCAAAGAAGGGAGATCTGGGTTTAGGATGGTAAACCTGGTGACACGGTAGCAGTAAGAGTAGATTGAGTAGTAGTTGAGGCTCACTTCCACACTTAGGGTACTGCTCCGGCGGTGGCCCAAGGCTTCAAGAATTGAAGCTCCCACAGCTTCACCGCGATGGTCGAGGTTGGACCTAAACCCTAAACGGTTTTTGGGTTTAGGGCTTGAACCCCCAAACGCCGCACCCTGGACTCTAAACCGTCAGTCCTAAACCCTATGCCGCCTATACCCTCCCCTTCTTAACCAAGTGATCTCAGGGCCTAGGGCCAACTTCGTTCAGCCGGCTACCCCCCAATGCCGACACTGTTGATGACAAGATTGTTGGGTTGCCTTAAATGGTCAGACGTATGGTGCATGTCTGAGCATCGACCATACCAGGATCGGTTTAGGGTGTATTTTTTAGGGTTTAGGGTTTTCCAGTACAAAGGGCTCCTGAGTTCCTACGCCTGAAACACTGCATCACCAAGTAGCACCTACAGTCCGCAACGTCAACAGCCCAATATAGTCATTCGAAGAGTTTAGGGGGTATATTATACGATAACTACGGTAAGGAACCCCAAAATATTGTAGGCAATAATATTAGACCATTGCATTGGCGATTAGAGTCGCATGCCAGGGCAAAGAGTTCAGCCAGGCGTATAGTCAGGCACCTGTCAGAAGGCTTCTACAATAAGGGCCTTAATGATTACCTATACAATTTTTGGGGGCTCCTTATTATTATGTGTATAGTATACCTATATTGCACTTCCGTCTGCGGCTTCGTGGGTTGAGGGTACGGCTTAGGGGCTTGAGAGTTCGAATCTTTATTTAAATTTGGGGCTTTGGAGTATCAGATTTCAGGAGATTAAGGTCTATTCGGGTTTGGGATTTGGGGCTTTCGCGCTTCGGGTGCTGCCGGAATAGAGGGTTGCATTCATAATCAACAAGAAGGCCAAGCATTCCATTTCTTGCTGTCGCTGTAGGTGTAAGATTTTGCATTGCAAACTCACTGCTTGGATTTGGCTTGGGGCTCATGTTTATCGTGCGTGCTGTTCATGTTCGTGCTGTTGCAAATGCTAGCACCATTGCTCCGTGCAGTCCTATTGCTAAGGCTGCTCCTACTGCTCTTCCCACCTCCTCCCATTACTATTGTTGTTACTGCTACTGCTGCTAGTGCTCCTAACTGCTGCTAACTTCTGCTACTGCTCCTACTGTTCCTGCTGCTCCTCCTCCTGCTCCTCCTCCTGCTCCTGCTCCTGCTCCTGCTCCTGCTCCTGCTCCTGCTCCTGCTGCTGCTGATCATACTGCTACTACTGCCACTACCACTATGACCATGACGATGACGGCAACTACAACCACGGCCACTTCTTCTACGACTACTCAACCGAACTAACCTGCACTTTTGCAAAGCTTTTGGTCGATGGGTCTTTCGGCCCAGTGGGCGAAAGCTTCGCTGGAGGCTCATGGTGCGCGGTCGAATTAAAACTATGTTCGAAAGCGACCCAGTTATAAGCAGGGTAGCCTAGCTAGGGGGACTCACGGCTAGAATGCTTGAATCATCAAGCATACCCAGTACTTCCAACTGACCCGAAACCCCTAGGAGACACAAGCATCTCCTGTCACACGCACATTTTCCTGCCCACGTCTGAAAGGCGCCAGCTTGTGAAAAGAAGCCCGAACCTGCACATGCACGGCAAATCGCTGCTCCTTCTAGAGATCATAGCTCAAAAACACTAAGCACTGCTCAATGAATATAGAGTTATGCAAATCAACACACCACACAAACTGCTATGACGTAAACGCAACCAAACCTGAAATCGAAACCTTCCATCCTGAAACCTGCGAACCCCCGTAAAGCCCACCAGAAAACTATAAAGGCCTGTGTTATGGCACTCCCCAAGCCACATGCCCTAATCCACTGAGCAACCTTCCAAAATCATGAAAGGCAGAGCAGGGTTTGTGCATTGTAGTAAGGAACCCAGAGGCATAATACCGGTAGTTCTTCAGGCAGTGAGGCCCTGGACTAGAACCACCTGCGAACACCGCCAGAGGCTACCACGGGGCCTTTGGCCGTTGGGTGTTCAAAGGCTTACTTAGGGCGTTGGGGTTTCAAGGTTTAGGGTTTAGATGGGTAGGGCTTCAGCGCTCGTGCTACATAGGGAGTCTACTGGGGCAGTATCACTACTTACTCCGACCTCCTTCTTCCGGCTGATCCTTCAAACGGAACCCCTTAAAGGAACCCCTTAAAAGAACCCGTAAAGGAGCCCTTTAAAGCAACCGCCTCAATGGGAGCCCTTAAAGGAGCCCTCAAGGGGGGTCCTGGGCCCACGCCTCCCCTAGGAGGGATGAGACAACTCGCAGCTCCCCGGCACCCTCGCCGGCACGAAGCCTCCGAGGCACTATGGTTTAGGGGTGTTTAGGGTTTAGGGTTCCGGGTTTAGGGTTTTGGGGCTTAGGGTTTAGGGGTGTTTAGGGTTTAGGGCCAGTTTCGGGTTTGCAGTTTGCAGGTTTAAGTTTTAGGATTTAAGGTTGGGTGTAGGGCTTAGGATTTGCCAAACCCAAATCCAAAGCAAAAAACAGTGCCCATAGGGCCATAGGCCTGGGAGTTAACTTGACTCTACGCCGAAAGCTAAACCCGAAACCCAACCTGCAAATAACCAAAAGCTTTCTTTGCCAGGCCGCGCGAGGCCAAAGGTGGTGGCATCAGGGTTCAAAGTGGAGTCATATGCTTCCCACCTGAGTTTGAAGCTTTGTAAGGGGGCGAGGGGTTCGTTTGGGAAGAGTCTTGTATCCTTGCAGGGCTCGTAGGGTTCAGGGTTGCGCTCGGGGTAGAGTCGGTTTTCGGGCTGAATCGCAGGCCTTGTTGCGGTGTTGGACTTTGGTTGAGGGCTTTAGGAGCAGTGGTCTTGGTCTAAAAACGACTGTTGCTTAAGGAGAACATCTTATTTACTTTAGTATTTCTGTTGCGGCACGACAAGTCTTGAAGCAAAGACACACGTTTTCGCCCTTCTGCAAAGCCGTAAAGTGCCCTTCAGAATCCCAAGCTTTAGGTTCGAGACCTAACCAAAATTCGGGTGTCGAAACAAGAAATGTCGAATCCCTACAACTCAAACCAGCGCAACCATCTTCGGTTTAGGGTTTAGGGCTTAAGGCTTAGGGCTTGCAGTACAAGACACTAAACCCTAAAACCCTACGTATGCCCTAAGATAGGGGCCTTAATAATCAGAATCGGGTGTTGGGACCCATTCTACTATAATCACAGAATGGATCGGAACCCCCCCCCCAAAAAAAAATAGTATTGGTAATTATTTCGTCCCCTATCCTAAACCTTCTGCCTGTTTAGGGCTTCGGCATTCAGCGGACCTTAACGCCCCTGTGAAATCCTCTTAAAAACCCCTGGTAGATCATATACTCTCCAAAATAGTAACCTACATAACTACTATCCTAAAACCGAGTACCTAATTAGTGGGTCCTTTGGGCCCTTAGGGTTCAGGCTAGAGGCAACAAGCTACAGGCCCGCTGCCACTCACCAGCCTGCTCGCATCCTTCGACCTGGGTGTTCTGGGTTTAGGATTTAGGGTTTAGAGGGTTTAGGGTTTTGGGAGCTCCATCTTTTCGCTGAGGACAGGGCTAGTCTACGCAGTTTCACAGGTGGTTAGGGTAACTTGATGAAACGAACAGTTCTTGACACAAAACCTCTTATTGGATAACCAAAAGCACTCTCCTGAAGCCACTTCACCACCCTTGGATAACACCATAAGTCACTGTGTTCTGGCAATCAGCCTGACAAGTTGGATCATTGTTATTTTCTCTAGCTTGAAGGCATGTGGATAATGATCTTCCATCTGTCTGGCTTCTACCCTGTCGAATTTAGACTGTCGACAGTGTAGGGTTTAGGGTGCCTAAAAAGTTCTTTTAAGGGCTCCCTTCGTATAAGGCTTCAAACCTAAACCCTAAACCCTAAACCGTGATTTCAAACCCCCTAAACCCTAAACCCTAAACCCATTCCTCAACACGTTCCCAGCCACTGCGGCGCTGTAGCTGATCTGATCGGTCCTAGGGGCTTCTGCATTTGCTTTTGTGGGCTTACAGTTGAGGGTGTTTTTTCGGGTATTCCTGGTCTGGTTCAGGGTTTACGGTTTGGGTCTGGGTTCCGGGAGTTTGAGCTTCGGCATGAGGGCTGTAGGATTTTGCGCAAGCTTTCGGAGCTATGGGATGTCGCATGACTCTAAAGCTTAATGTAGGGGCCTTAATAATTATAGGGTTTGGGGGTATACTCTACTATAGTATTACAAGGAACCCCCAGAATAGTATAGGTAATTATAAACTTATAAAGCTTAAGGCTCCGATATTAGGAGCCTGCGGGTTTTCGAGCGTTGAGGCTTTGAGGCCTACAGCCGAAGCTATCGTTCATTCCGTGGCACAGTAGAAGCCCTCGGATTCATGATGTGAGGTCACACATCCCGAAACTCTATATGGAGTTGGGTGTATTTTGAATATCGCCATAATAACACCCCTGCATTAGCTCACCAATACCCTCGAATTTACGCTGCCGCATCTGGTGGAAGACTAGACGGCTATATAATCCCCCGAAAAGGAGCTTTTCAAACCCGGAAGCCGGCTTGTACACCTTAAACCTTCAAACATACCGCCAAACACAATTCAAAACGACAGCCCGGCTACAAAAATCCTCAAAACCCGAAAGCCCACAAGACTTCCTTAATTATGTGATAGAACTCTTATCAATACCCTTATAGAACCCTGAAGATACTCGCTAGTGTTCTCTCCAGGACCAGTCGCTCGACTGCCGACGCCGCACCCCAGCGCAGAAGCACCAGGGCCTCGAACCACTTGGCCGCGCTGGCACACGCCGACAATGCAGCATTCCTTGAGGGGTGTATGTTTCCGAAAATTCGGGGTACCTTATTGGGGGTCCTTATAATAAGGATCCTAATATTTAGGGGACTATATTAGGGTCCCCTATTTTCGGTTATAGGATCCCATGTAGGTCCCGAAAATTAGCACGGGACCCTTCTAAAAAGAACATGAAATAACATGGCCCCTCATTTAGAGAGCTACCCATATAGGTAGTTGTCAAAATTATTATTATAAGGACCCAAAAAGGGACCCTAATTTAGAGAACTACCCATATAGGGTTTCGGAATGCAGCCGGTTTTGGAGTGTCAAAAATTTTGGGCGAAGGGCTTTGGGATCTGGGCTAGGGAGTTTTTTTTTTGGGTTTAGGGTTTAGGGGGGGGGGGCTCTGGGCTCACATGGTTTGGAGAGTTGAGTGTCGTTCATTCTTAACAGAGTTCTGGTTTAGATCCAACGAGCCTAAATACACCCCCATGCCACAATTATTGGGCACTCTCGACAGGTGGGGGGTTGCTGTTGAAGGTTCCAAGTATAGGAAGATCAACTTCACGGCAACGGCATGGGTCCGGCATTGAAATGTGCGCGCGGAAATCTCCCTTCAATTTCTAGAGGGTTGCATTAAGCCAAGAGTTCACGAATACCTACCAGCACTTACCGTGATAAGAAACCGAATACCTAAATGACCTACCAGTAAAGCCCCAAACCACAACGAACAAACAGTAACAGCTGCTGAAAAGAGCACGGGATTCAGCGTGATAGTGTTGGCCGAGAGCCTGGGACCCACGGCTCGGGAACTCAAGGCAGCAAATTCTCGGGGTTTTAGGGCCTAGGGTTTCAGATTTAGGGTTTAGGGTTTAAGTTTAAGGTTTACCTATACCCTAAAGAACCTACCTTTTTAGGGCTCCTTATTATGATTTCCTTATATAAGTCCTTAAAAACGTAGGTTATTTGGGGTTAAGTTAGGGTTTAAGGTTTAGGGTTTGAGGTTGAAGGTCTATAGGGCTTTATAGTCTTATGGATCAGGCATTGAGACTGTCGGTTGCAGGACATTGTGGGGGAGTGCCTCTACACGTCCTCAAACACCAGTACTGCTGCTATAGTTTCTGTATCCAAAGTGTGGGCTCTACAGACAGCCGGCATGCGGAGGCCGAGGTATGCAGACTCTGGAGACTTCTGGCATCAAGAAAGTCGGAGCATGGAGGAGCTTTCCGACACGAAGATCAGGAAATCTCCACGCTATTGAAATGCCTCGCTCCGAGCATCAAGAAGCCTCAATATGAAAGGGTCGTAGGGTCGAAACAGTAAGCCGGAAAATCCTTCAGTGCAGCCCTCCTACCGAAGGAGTAGTGAGTAGCAGGTACACAGCCAAAACTTCAGTTGCGGTTGGATTATCCGGGGATAGAACACTGTTTTGCGGGTCATACCATTTGCTCAAGCATGACGTTATGACCTACTATTTCGTATGGTATGCGGCTACACCCTAAACCGTAAACTATGAGAGCACACATGCACTGGCTACTCTAGGAAGCCTGCAACCCCTTCTATCTCCAATGGTGCCTTCGCACCGGCAAGCAGTCCAGCAAAGAGAGGGCAGAAGACCACTGTCCTGCCTGGTCCCGTGAGTTTGCATATGGGAAGTTAGTTCTCTAAATTCGGGTCCCTTTCTTTGCCAAATATAGTACGGCACAAAAATAAAAAGGACCCTAAAAGGTACCCTAATTTAGAGAACTACCCAAAAGGGGTTTAGGGCTTTGGGGGCTGTCCGGCTCTACGCCTTAAAGCCTCGGCTTGAGCGCTGTAGCTGTTTACCTTAAAAGACCAAATCCTACTTTTCTGTAGGTTCTGATTGTGAACCCTAATCTGGAATTTTCACTTAAGGTAAGCCAGAGTTTTGAATTTGCAGGCTTGTGCTTGATTTAAGATGCAAGGCAAACCCCCTGATTCTCCGCTTAGTGGTGCCAAAACTCTGTCATTCCAGAGACCCGTTGCAAGGTTTCTCGGGAGATGTGCAATTTGGGATGGTGAGTTTAGGGTTTCGGTGGGCTTTGGGTCTGGGTTTCAGTCTGGCTTTCCAGATGCCCTCAAGCCTATCGTTTGCGTGTTCCTTATCATGATTTCCCTTTCTATACACCCTTGAAACGTGTAGGTTATTTGGAGTTAGGGGAGGCTTCCGGATTCGGGGATTGCGAACTTACGGCCTTGCAGAAGGTGGCAGGCCCTGGAAACGAAACTCTGTAGCACCCTCTGAACACCGACATCAGTGTAATAGATCCAATTCGACGCATAGATTCCTCCAAACATGGACCGTTGCCGAAGGACCCAAGGCATCCCACTCCAAACTTCCGAGTCACCCCGTACAGCATGGTTTCGGTCTCTGCTTTATGGGCTTAAGGCTTTATGCGGAGTTTACGGTTCACACCCCTCTGTCGCCACACAGTGGCCTTCTCACAGGCGCTGATACAGGCTCCCACAGTGATCACCGTGGCTTGCAGCAACCGTGCATCGAGGTCTCCTGGTGGGGCTGAGAGGGTTTGCCCTTGGGAGCGCAGCGTTAAATTGAAAGAAATTATGTTCTCGATGCTCAAATTGAAAGTGCTACTATGTAAGGCCTATATGAAGGCCGTGCAATAGACTAGTAGAGCTGACAGTCTCAACCAATCAGTTATACAGCTACAGCTACATGACCAGCTATTTCACTCATTCTCACTTCCGTGCTGGTTACGAAAATGATTTGGACGGATAGATACCGAAACCCTAAACCCTAAACCCTAAACCCCTAAACCCTAAACCCTAAACCCCTAAACCCCTAAACCCTAAACCCTAAACCCTAAACCCCTAAACCCTAAACCCCTAAACCCTGAACCCTAAACCGGGGTGGCGGACCTGCGGATTCCCACACAGCTCACCTGACTCTATGAATCACAGTCGAAAAGCCGATTCCTTGTGCTTGGTTTCTGTTGGCCCAGTTCTCGCCTAGTAGTGCCATCCTACACCCTAAACCCTAAACCCTGAACCCTGAACCCTAAACCCTGAACCCTAAACCCTAAACCCTGAACCCTAAACCCTGAACCCTAAACCAACAGGTCTCGCCTAGTAGGGCCAAAGCTCGCGTCCAATCGAGGACCCTCTCACAGGCGCTGATGGCGGCATTGTAGCCTGTGCTACAGGGGCCTTAATCATAGGGTTTTGGGGCCAGAACACAAAACATGCAGGAGTCCTTCTCAGGAGTTCTTTTTATTTTCGCCTTTAACCGTTCGTTTATTTAAGGGTTAAAGCAGAGGTTTGAGATTGCAGCTATGTAGCAAACACAGGGAAGCTCATCAAACTTGGGTTCGCCTCTTTCACGGTTCTAGTCATGCCAAGCTTCAGAATCTCACGCTTCTTCTTAATTGCCAAGTTTCGGTAGAGAGGTATTGCCTCTCTACTTTATGCGTCAGCAATAAACTGATTATTCCTCTGTCGTGGATTTCCGGCCACGCTGCGTATACTTGTGGCTACATGGAACCTGCTTGCAATACTTCTCTTTCTAAGTCTGAACACCCATAAGTCTAGACCAAGGAGCTAGTCACATCGGGGCGCAGCTGCCTGTTTTCCATGAGATCCAGCAGCTGCAAGGCTTGTTGCCATTCAGCCGCCCGGGTGCAAGTGCTGATAGCTGCATTGAAGGCCACGGTGCTCGGGGAAAGCTGCTGAACTTCCATCTTCTGCAAGAGGCTTAGCGCCAGATGCCATTCAGCAGAAACCTCACAGGCACTGATCACTGCAGCGTAGGTGACCTCCGTGGGCTGCAGCATATGATCTGTAAGATCTTCCAGCAGCATCAAGGACTTCTGCCACCAGCCTCCCACGGCACAGGCGCTTATTGCCGCGTTGTAGGTGATTGCATTCGGGTACCTTGCAAGGACCAGATGGCAACTAACAGCAAAGGCCCGTTTATCCCATACCTTCGTTGAAACACCGAAATCCAGCACCTCAAAACTGAAACCCCAAAATCTGAAATCCTCAATTGCGAGATTCTCAACCCGAAGCCATGCACCCCAAACCACTATCAACCCTACAAATTCGGAGACACGTGCTTAACGTGCCTATACATAGAGACCAAAACTCTTCTGTGAACGAGGTGCACATGGCTGGATCTTGCTCGTTGCAGCAAACCCAGGGCAGCCTTCGTTGCTTCAGTGCTTGGGGATTGCAGGCTTATAGAACAACCAAGCACCCCTGCATCCTTCGATGAGAATCCGAGAAGAGAAATGGCAAAATTGACGGATGGAAACCACGTCCTAAAGGAGAGAGTCAACCGGCCAACCGCATATAGTTGGAACCCGAATGAATATTTGAATTGTAGACTACCTTCCTCAACATCTAGACATGAGATTTTTGACATCGACACTTAGATCACGTTTGACCCCGGATCTTCATCCTTGCCGCCCGTGCCTGCCACTGCCCTGCTTTCTCGCAGGCACTGACAGCTGCACTCCATGAAACGACCGTAGCTTCAAGCTGCCATGCTCCAAGCGTCCCTAAGAGAAGCAGGGCCCACTGCCACTGGGCAGCCTTCTCACATGCACTGATAGCCTTGGCTCGGCTCAGAAGAACTGAAAGATCCGTGCGAGAAGAACCACTCCAGCCTGCGCTATCCTCAAATTTCGTGCTGTTCCTGACACAAGTCCTCAGCCTCTGACAGAGACACCGAACTTTTACGGCAGAGCCACCAAGAACAAACCGGTCGCCTTGACTACACAGACACAGCAAGAAGCTGTTCAGATTGACAAGGCTCTTTTGCTTCCTCTTTGAATTCCGAACTTTTTGTATAGTAGAGGTGCTACTGTACCTTACTAGCCAAGCTTAATTTGCAAAGCTTGGATGCTGTGTTCGCAACCCTCCCGTATAGCTCCGAGGTGCTGAATTCATGGTGATGGTGTTGATCTGCAGCTTGCTGTTCAAAGCGTCCTCGAGCAGGCACAGAGCAAGCTGCCATTCACCACCCCGGCCACAGGCGCTGATCAAGGTGCTGAAGGTGACAACACTGGGCTGCACCTGCTTCCGACGAACCTGAGCAGACCGGGCTCGAACATCAGGGTTTCGACTTTAGGGTTTGGGGGTTCGGGCACTTAGGGTTTGGTGTGTAGGGTGCTTAGGGTTTAGGGTTTAGGGTGCTTCGGGGCAAAATCTGAAATACCGCCAAATTGCTCGAAGGATCCCACTTAAGGATGCTTGATGGAGCACTACAGCCCTCTGCCCACCCTAAACCCTAAACCCCAATCCGCAACCCTCAAGTCCCAAAGCCCGACACCCGAAACCCCCATATTCTGCAGCCTTAAACCTGAACTAAACGATTCAAAACCCAAATTCCTAAACCCAAAGCCCTTTAACCCCTGAGCCCTATAAACCCTAAAGCCCCAAAACCCCTGCACCCTTTAAACCCTGCACACCCAACCTGCCTCTCTGAAGAGCTCGAGGCCCTTCACCCACTCGGATGCCCGATCGCAGGCACTCAAGGCTGCATTCGAGATCCGCACATCCCCCTAGGGCTTTTGGACTAATTAGGGGGGCTTTAGGGTTTAGGGCTCTAGGGGTTCAGGCTAGACACCGTAATTAGGGGTCGTTTCTGAAGGATTCCTGCTAGAATTTCAGGAAGGCACCTAATGTAGAAATCCCAGTTTAGGACTCCCTGCGCCTCCTGGCTGTTCTCGGCACACTCCGCCTCTCCCAGGAGGGCAAAGGCGAGTTGCCATTGAGATGCCTTACCACACGCCTGACAGGCTCGAAACCGCCTCATCCCGAACGCTAAACCTTCAAGACCAAAGGGACCCTTGTGCTCTGTAAGGGTAGCTTATAAGGCTTCGCGGCCTGGTAAGACGGCTTCCGGTGCTTGAAAGTTCAAGGGGTTTAGGGTTTAGGGCTAAAGTTTAGGGGTGCAAGAAGAGTTGAGAAGGCTTAGCAATTAGGGAACTCCCAGCACACCACCTTATGCTTGGGCGGTATTTACTGTTCAGTGGGTTTTCGGCTGAAGTTCCTAAGATCCTGAGGTTGAGCGGGGGCTTTCGGATTGAATGTATCGTGTCTTGGTGTCTTTGGGATAGCGTCTCGCTCGATTTGGGCACAATATCGTCCGGATAAACGATGGGATCTCGCGATCCCAAGGCTTCAGCTTTGGGCAAACACTTTTGCAAGATAGAACCCAACATCCTAAATCCCAAGCCCCAGCCGCAAGCCCTAAACCCTAAATCGTCCGAGATGCCCCCAGACATGTGCAATACGTCGCCCCCGTCGGCTGCAGCTTCGCTCGGCATGCCTCCGCCAACAAAGACAGGGCCTCCTGGTAGACACGAAGCCGGTTCAGGCTGTGGGATTTTATACACCTTGTTCGGTGGTTCGATGGAGTTTTAAAAGCTTTCTACAGAGATGTAAAATTTCATGGGTCAAAGTTCTATAGGGTTTATTCCGGACCCCCAACTACGCTTTACTAGAGCCCGATGCGGTCCTTAATCGCGGCTATCTAAATTTCATCTTAAGCGACCTAAATCCTGACGGCCCTGAGGCACCCGAGCCCGAGCCAAAGCCCTATGTCCAACCTTAACCTCAGCAAATAACTCTTTACGTATATATATATATATATATATATCGGACATATACACATATATATATACACACACATATATATATATGTATTTTCATGTTATATATATATATACATACATGTAGAATATATATATATATATACATACATGTGTTTTTTATATTTAGGAGCCCTTGTGTTGCCTTCTTTATACAGTGGCCCAACACCTATAAACGGCCATTATTCTACACACTTGGGGTCCAGGTGAGGCTTTTGGAGTTAAGGAAATCCCTAAACCCTAGATTACCAAACCCTGAACCTTAAAACCCCAAACCCTGCAAACCCTGTAAACCATATAAACCCTATTGAACCCTAAACCCTATAAACCCTAAATGTAACTAAATCCTCAATCCCTCCTGCCATCCGGAGGATTTCTCGCAGGCGCCAAGGGCAGCGTTGTAAGTCTGGATGTCTGCCTTTTGGGTGCTTTGCTGTCTTTTCTGTTCAAAGGGCCTTTTGCACATATTATATATATGTATATATATATATATATATACTTATCTATGTATATATATATATATACACACATACATACAGGTATATGTATCTATTATATGCGGTTTGGTCCCTCCATTTTTAATACTAATGCTACAGGGTTGTACAGGCGTTGAAAAGTTATAACTCAATAAGGTGGTTGAGGTCTATCGGGTATCTTAATTCGGGGGCTTGCCACAAGCGTGAGGTTTCGGGTTTAAGACCAACGCGCACCACTGCAGGAGGCCCAAAACAGTTGAAACTTCCAACATCAAGTTTACGAAAGCGGTACTAAACGACTCGGTTAAGGATCCGTGAAATTCGGGCAGTCGACTTTGGGAATATGATGGGTTGAGGCTAAACGGTGGGTATGAGGTTTTAGGGCTGCAGGTATTCGGCAAGTTTGGGATCAGGGTTGGGAGATGATTTTGCTTTAAATTTAATAACTTCACTCCAAAATTGGAGCCTCAATCATCAGAACAAGGTTTTGTGGTGCCGTATACTATACTTACACCAGGAATTTCAGGACTTTAGTATTTGTACTTCTTCCGCTTCTGCTTCTATATTACACCGAAACCGAAACTCAAACCGGTAGCCACAGCAACTGAAGCTGAAGGGTTTAATATAGGGGCCTTAATAATTAGAATAGGGTTTTGGTGGATACAATACTGTTATTTATTATAGTAAGGAACCCACATAAAACAATATAGGCAATTATCAAGGCCCCTACATTAGTGGGGGCTGAATTCCTCAGCTGCCTCTGGTGCTTGCGGAAGCCAAATGGCTTGGCGATTCGAAGCGAGAAATCCCAAGGGTGCACAGCGCGGTTTAGGGTTTAGGGTTTAGGATCTTACAGGGTTTGGTCTCGCGGTGTTAAAAGGGCTTGCTGCAGGGTTATATGCTAATCTGGTATAGAAGTTGGCACGAGAGCTACTTTCATTGTGTGTGTATATATATATACATATATATATACACCTACATTCGTAGAAACATACACACACACACATATACCCTTAAACTCAAAGCCGAAAAGCCACCAAGAAAGAAGACCTGACATCCCTTCAGACCCAAACGCCCTTGCTCTTCAACTCCTTGACTTAACCCTAACTCTTACTAAAACCACAACCTCTCCCGCCCTGGTATAAGCTCACAGGAAGCGAAAGTTACCTTTCCTTCAGATCCAAGCGAACCCTTTGCCTCCAGGCCGTTGGCTTTGACCTCGACCCAGAGTTCCTGAGCTAAACATCCGACAAGCTGCGCTTAAAGGAGTTTTGTTTTACCCCTCGCCCCCCTCCACTCTCCCCCACCTTCCCTCCGCCCTCTTTCCCTGCACCTCCCAAAAGACCGACAGCAAGAGCGAATGCGGAACCCCAAACCCGAACGCCTTCAGTTGGATTCGCGAAGCGACTTGTCCGACAGCCCGCTTCAAGATCTTGACGAGAGTGCAAGCGAACCCTCTACCCGTGAGGCCCCTGACTGCAGGTGAACGCCTTCTGTGTGTAAACCCCTAAACTCGGTCGACACTCTCAGCAAACTAAGCCCCGAAAGCTCTAAACCCCGAAACCCTAAACCTCTACACTCTACACCTGACGCAGACCCAGGCTCGACTGCCCGAGCCCAGTGGCTCGCAGACGCGCAGGCGCTTAGGGCAGCTGTGTAAGTCACCACCTCGGAAGCATAGGGCATATGGGTAGATAATATAGGTAGGGCCAAAAAATTTACTGGATTTGCTGTTATGGTGGTTCATATCATAACTAAAACAGATATGTTGGCCTGACTTGTGTAAGATAACTATCTAGTTCCCTGATTCTTTGAGCAGCGCTCAGTCCGCTTATGGCTTGGAGGCTCCTGTCAATCCAATCGGCAGGCTTGGGGCTCGGGCAGCTTGTGTACGGCTTAGGAGCTCAACGAGTTTAAGCGGTTTAGGGTTTAGGGTTTAGAGTTTAGGGTTTAGGGTTTGGGAAGTGTGTGGCTTAGGACTTTCGGGGTGGCAACCAGGGCCCATAGGTTTGTAGAAGACGACATAGAGCGCAAGCGAAAACGCAGAGTACAGTTTGAAGTGTGGGGCTTCAGCCGTATGGGGCGCAAAACCGTGGAAAAGCTCGAACCCTTATTAAGAAGCCTCATGCACATATAGTTTCCATGTAGATCGTAAATAGAATAACTGGTCAAACCAGAAAAGGAGCTACAATGGAGACTATAGGTAAAGCCCTCCTAAACCCTAAACTCCCTAAACCCCAGTGAGACTGTAGGTAAAGCCCGTTTGAGCCGAGTATCATTTGCCAGGCCCCTATTTTGGGGTATATTACCCTATAATTATGAGAAGGAGCCCTTAAATTGAAATAGTATTGGTAATTTTTTTACGCCCCTTGTATATTAAAGCCTATTTTACTTATTAAGGCCCCTATACTAAATCCTAATATTAGCCCTTGCCTGAAAGTCCCCTCTAGAGGAACCCTCTTCTAACTACTATTGGTAATAAATATGTAAGCCCCTATATTCAAGCCCTGTTGAACCGAGTATCATCTGCCACGCCCTGCTCCTCGGCCCCTCGCAGCAGAGCGACGGCCGCCTCCCAGCGTTTCGCCCTTCCCTGGGCGCTAACGGCCCGGTTGCAGTCCACCGGCGCCATGGCCCGGGAAACCAGGGGTGAACCTATAGTCTCCATTGGAGTTCCTTATTATTTTGGGCTACCTTATAAGATCCTAAATATTTCCTATTGGTTAGACCAAAAAAGGAACTACAGTGGAGACGATAGGCGGGAGTTACAAGGTTTGGTTTAAGGTTGAATTCGGCTCGTGGGGCTTGTTGTGCAGGGCTTAAAGTGGAGCGAGGCTTCACGGTTTAGGGTTTAGGGTGCTACGGTTTAGGATGGTTTTGGGTGCCACAGTGGATTCCTTGGTCAAAAGACCTATCTTAGCCCTTATACATGGTACAAGTGGATCATACTTTTAGGTTTCTACTTTGTAGGTCATTTGAAGGGTCTGGGAAGTGCGAAAGTCTCCAGGCTCGTCAGATCCGTCAATCTAACGCGATCCATTCTTTTGCGACTTATCCGTGGTCAGGGATGGGGGATCTTCTCCTTCATTGCAATATGTAGGAGTCTGGGAAGCCCTGGCAGCACCAGACATATGTACATGTCAAGGTCTAGACCGCCCTTGATCCACCAACCCGAAATCCCAAATCCGAGTCCTGTGTTCCTGAACCAAACAACCTCGTACAAAGTTTCGGAGATAAAGATAAGGCTCTTTAGGGGTCTTGCTATTCGGGATTTAACTTAAAATCTCCAACCCTTGAGCCCTAATTCCGCATCCTGTGCTTGAGCCTTGGGTTGGACAGTCGCAGGCAAATAAGGGGATGGGGCACGCACTGGGAGCTACTTCTGTGTTGTGCAGGATCCCGGCAACTTCTATCTCTTAAACTTTCTGCAGTTCCCAAAAGAAGCTGATTCAGGCTTCGGGTTCCGGGTTTGAGGCTTGTAGTGGTTCCATGGGGTTTGCGATTTAAGGAAATCTCTCAAGGTCTGGGGTACCAGTGGCTTGCCAACTTTCTGGATTGACAGAAGGAAAAGACACTGCTGCAGCGCCTCCTGCGCTTCGTGGGTTTAAAAGTCACCATGTAGCATATATATATATAAATATGTGGTTGTCAAAATTATGGTCCCTTTTGGGGTCCCCATTATCATACGGCACCTATTATTTAGGGTACCCCAAAAGGGACCATCATTTTGACAACTACCCATATATATATATATATATATATATATATTATGGGAGTTATGGTATGCTTGTGGTTTCTGCGTCTTGCAAAATTGTAAACACAAGTAAATACAAGTCACCTTGGAACTTCGGGCATCAACAGCCAACACAACCTTTAAGTTCTTCCCGAACCAACACAATGGTACACTGTGAACCAGAAACAGTATCAACTCTCTAGAGCACCTAGCCAGTAGCCTGTCGAAGACGCCAAAACCTGCAGCCGAAACGAACCACCAAACGCCCCATCTCAAGCGCCTGGGATAGAAGCGGCAGTTCCCCACCATGCGAGCGCTGGTTTCAACAACGAACTCAGGGGCTCACCTAGGCCTTGGATTGTCATACCTGTTAAACTACGTCACGTGACTGTCTTAAGACGCTCTAATAGATTTGGAGATTGAGAACAAGCTACTTCAGGGAGGGCTCTGGAGGTTTGCTGATTTGGCCGAGCTGTGTATCTGCATTTATCTGGCGGGCTTCGAGCAGGACGTCGGATATTATGCTACCATGGGCCTATCTTGTGGATATTGACTGAAACCCTAAACCCTAAACCTTAAAACCTAAACCCTATATTGTACGATGAAGTTCGATTAAAGCTTCGGCCTTGCAGTGTGCAGTGCTTAGGCTCCCATGTTAAACCATGTAGCCCCTCAGAATCCCAATAAGCCCCGCAGAAGCCACAAGATACGTTGGTAAAGGATTCAGTCGAAACCGCTGACCCGGCTTGAGGATTAAGGGTTTTTAGGGCTTAGAGCTTTTGGGTTTTGTAGGGGCAAACTCCCGAATGATATGACAAGGAGCTTCAAGGGCTTGTAGTTTAGGATGTCACCGCGCTTAAGCTGTAGCTTCGAGGATATATGAGTAGTTGTCAAAATTATGGTGCCTTTTTGGGTACCCTAAATACTAGGCGCCGTATTATATTAGGGACCCAAAAAGGGACCATAATTTTGACAACCACCCATACGGTTTGGAGAATGTCGGAACGCAATTCGGGGAGTATGAATACAGGAGAAGATCTGGGCGTGCGAAAGCCTTCTGGGCTGCCCCAGCCTGACAACTAAAGCAATAAAGCCTTGGGGCTTATGGCTTGTTCCCTATTTGGGGTGTTGGGTACAGAGACTTAGGGTGTAATTGGGAAATGTACAAAGGTCAGACACATCTCAGAACTCAACTTTTGGTGTATACTCTTGCAGGCCGGACATGGCGGGGCCCTCTGCAGGATCTTGCTCTACCCCCCTCACAGCCGGCAGCCCGAAAACCTTAAGATCCCTAACCTCCAGCACTGCGACAACAAGTGAAGAGCTGTCGTACATTGGGAACAAGACATCATCACTTGGCTATTGCTTCCTGAAGCTTCAGGGCCTCATCCTAGACACCAACAACCTTTAGGCCTCTCCCGAAACCCACCCTTGACCGCATAGTACCGTATACTCATACTCAACTCTTAACAACAACCCATAAACCCCTGTTATAAACCTTGCAGTAGAGCCCTATGTGCTGTTAAGATCCCTTCAGAGCCGACACCTTACGAAACCCATGTCCTTCGTCTCCCAAAGCGTTTCGAGACAGGCTGAGCTGCTTGTACCTTGAAACACCACTGGGCTTTCTGAGAGTTTTATAACGGTTCCTGATTTGCTCCTTAATTGAGTTTAGGGTTTGGGGATCAGGGTTTAGGGTTTGGGATCAGGGTTTAGGGTTTAGGGTTTGGGGATCAGGGTTTAGGGTTGAGGGTTTGGGGATCAGGGTTTAGGGTTTAGGGTTTGGGGATCAGTTTGTTTTTTTTAGTGCAGTGGCCTTTCGGTTTAGGGTCTGGGGATCTGGGTTTAGGGCTCCTGGGGTCGAAAGCTTCAGGCTCGGGGAGAAAAGGGCTTAGGCGTACAGAGCCGAGTGTTTATACCTCAAATCCCAACTTGGAAAGTTCAAAGAACAAACAGAGCTGGAATTTGAAAGACCGCCTTGACGAAAAGCCCGTTTTATGTAGTGCTTTCCTCAAAAAACTTTACCTGCATAGTTGCATGTGTGGGTGTGTGTGTGTGTGCATGTATGCATGTGTCATACATGCATGTATGCATGCATGCATGTATGCATGCATGCATGTATGTAATGTTATGCATGCATGCATGCATGCATGCATGCTTCATGTCGCTCAGCTTTTAACAAAGGCCCTCGCTCATGAGAAGAAACCCTCTAGCACCGGTTGCCCATTGGTTCAAGTGCTTGCGAACATTAGGTTCCGCGGTTTAGGGCTTAGGGTTCAGGGCTGCAGTGTTGAGGTTAAGGGCTATCGCGGACCTGTGTAAGCCACTGCCCACACACCTGCAGTCTGACCAGGAAGATAAGGCCAATTCCCGTTTCGAGGGGCTCCACTACTTCACCAAAACGAGAGTCGTCGTCCGGTACCCCAGTCTAAATACTGTGTCGCATCTCATCATGAACGAGAAGTCGTGTATACCCAGTTAATATTCTGAGCCCAGTAGTCCTGAACTCATTGGCCCCGTTCTGAGCGTCCATGTACCTCGTCCATAACTCGGCCCTGGTAACCCTAAACCCTAAACCACAAAATCCGCAAAATAAAGGGGCTTACGGAACCACGACCCTACCTGTCACAGATGGCCAAGCCGGTGCAAATCGCCTGAAGGCAGTTCAGAGGCTGGGGTTTTGCACGCAGGCTGCTTAAAGGGCGCTTGGGTTTACTGCTTAGGGTGGCTACTTGTTAGAGTTTTGATGAGATTTGCAGCGGGTTCTATAAACACCTTTTGCTCACAGGGTTCCAAAGATGGCGGCAGGGATACTGGCTGGGTTGCAAGTAGGATCACTGTGGTTGAGACCACTTACCAGGAAATTATATCGACAATTAAATTAAATATGCAGATTAAATATATAAGTCTACTAACAACAGCAGATTGACCTTCAGGCAGGTGGTCCAGTAGCTACCGCGGTGCAGCGAAGTAGTAACCGAACAGCAGTATGTCAGCAAGAGTATATTAAATAGCTACTTAGAACCTTAGGCTGGCCATTGGAGGGTTCGGATCAGGTTTCGTGTGCAGGGATTGGATTCTTCTCGGCTTCCTGATGATCCTCCTTGGCCTTGAATTTAAGGCTTTGAAGCTCTGTCAGTGTAGGCGGATCTCCTCGTCTTGCAAATCAGAGTACGACTTGCCCCCGACAGCTGCCATTCGCAGCCTACACCATAGGTGAGTCTTGCGAAAGCATCCTGGCTCAGAGCACAAACACCATGCTTGTGGCCAAGTTTGCAAGCCGTCCTAAACCCTATAGTACCCTGACAGTAACCCTTACAGATCCCTTAAAGGAACCCCTAAAGAATCCCCTTAGAGTACCCTCTTCAGCATTGCACACTCTGCGAAGAGCATCCTGAACCGAACGAAGGAGTGACCCGGGAATCTAACATCCCTGTCTTCAGCAATACATTAGAAATGTCCTTCGAATCATACTTTGTATATTCCTTTGCTGAAGGGCTTAACCTTTTCTTTGGAGCGACATCCAGTGTGAAGGACTCCCATGACTCCGCTCTTTGCTGGCAGTGGGGAATCCGAGACCAGGGTGGCCAAGGGTTCAGGGGTACCAAGACGAAGGGCCTTGGGCGGATGAGTCTGTAAGAACCGTACAAGCACAAATGTACAGCCTTGGCACACTCCGGTCCCACGTTGCAGTCGGGCATGCGAAACCTTGGCGTCATGAGCTTCGGCTGAAGTTCTCCGAAGTTGCTTGAGGGCATGAGCTGGGGATTTCACAGGGTTTGCCAATGGTCCCACATCCCACAACGATGCCTTTCGCATGTTGGTTCGGCAGCTGTTCCGAATTGTTTCCAACTGTTGTGGGTACGAGGATGAAGGAAAACCTAAACCCCCTACTGAACCCTTAAAAAGGACAACTAAAGCCTTAAACTCACTGCCCCTTAAAGGAACCCTAAGGAAGGGCTCGGGAAGTATGAGGCTCCCCCCAAGGCCATGAAAAACACGCTGAGCCCGACGCACCACTACTTGGGCCTTTATGGCACTAAACTGCCTAGGCATTACTAGCTTGATTGGATGTTGGACTGGAGATCTGTCTACCTTACCCGATAGTTTCTTTTTTTAAGGGTTTAGGGTTTAGGGTTAACCCCCAAAGGTTTACTAGGGGCGGATGCCAACCTCCACCGTCCGACAGAAGGAATCGCTGCCATGTTTCCTATAGTTCAGGGTGCCTCAGGCATTGCAGATGTTGTCAAGTATGGGTGTACCAGGACCCCCCAAGTACCCTTTAAAAGTCTCTCATATTACCCACTAAGAGGTAATTAGAGGCTAGTAGGGTGTCGGACCTCGAGGGACTTAGTCTGGGCTTAGGGTTCAATTAAGCTTTCCGGGGATTGGTTCAAGTTCAACGCTTGCTTACACGGGGTTTTCGTAGGGGTTCCGGTTAAGGGTTTGCTAGAAGTTTGGGATGGGGATTCTAGCCAAAACCACTTCACCAAGCCGGTGGCTTGGTCCCTGAACAGTTGGAGAGTACCTCCAGGCATCATTGCGCCGGCTGTGGGCCCAATGCATAGGTGGCAGAACACATGTTATTCATCCGCTGTAAGGTAAAGGGCTGCATATAACACACGAAAACATACTTGCCTAGAAAGTCTTCCACCTGCGCTAGGGACGACCATTCTGCACATGTGCTCTCTTGTGGGGTTTCTTGGGTGTGGCAGTTTGCAGTGCCCAAGCAAATCGACGAGGGCTTGTAGTCACAGGGGAAGATGAAGCAAAACCTCAAAAACCAAAACGATTCTCGGCCCAGAAACAGCACGCTTCAGCTTGCAACTCCGACTACCGCCAGTCCCACACCTCAAGGCCGCCTCGAAGAACCCCCTCTGGGACCCTGAAGCCCTACACCCCTGTATGGTCAGTTTGTGCAGATGCTTCTGTGGGCGCACAAACTCCGCAAAGCGCTGCTGACGCTCCTGGCGATCAGGGTCTGAGGCTCCGGAACTTGAATCGTTCTCCATGGTTCAGGGTCTAGGGCCCTAAGCTGAGTAGGGTTGGCGGGAATCCCTGGCGTGATTTTGTTTGCGTGGCGTATGCCGCTCCCGGAACACTACAACTCACCCATGCATTTCAATAAAGATCAAGCCAAGCGTAATTTAGTAATGCTGTTTAGGGATTTCCTGGGCTGTAATCTTCAGGCCCGCGAACGACTATCAGCGGACACGTCTGTAAGACCATAAGCGAAGTACAGCAGGTCAAAGGTTCATAACACTTAGGGGTCGGTGTTCAAGTTGCGCTTGAAGACCTGGGTGTAACCCCTTGAATCTTCAAGACTCACCTAGGTGGGGGCCTCCCTAGACCCTAATCCTGATTGCAGGCCCAGTCCCTTCAACAAGCGAAGTCACCCCTGAGTGATATGCCTAGCTGCTTAAACGTGAGCCTGTGGGATTACATGGGGAGTATACTATCCCCTCAGAAAAACACAGAAGGGCAAAAGGGTATGTAGTCTGCTTCTGAGTCTGACCCAGAAACCTTCCCCAGACGGGCGCCTTGGTCGCAATGATCCCCTGGTCTCGACCTTTCGTTTGCAGTCAATTCTCCGAAAACCATCTAATCCCGTCTCTGCACGATTAGGGTTTAGGGGTTTTGGGCTTATCGCAGTTTAGGCTTTAGGATGTGCGAACCAATTTGTTCTTTCGAAGGCCTTACCTATATCCTGCCTACTGTTTGCGAAGCCGGACCTATATCCTGCTGTGTTACTAAACGGGGTCAAACCCAGTTCGTTGCAATTGTAGGGTTTGGGGCTGCAGGTGGGATTTCGGGTTCCGTGTTCAAGGGTCTACATGACTATGAACTAAGCCTCTCGAGGTGCTGAAACACATCGGGTCCAAACTCCCTGCACGCTAAACCCTAAAACGCACCAAAACCCCCAAGAACATAAACTCCAAGACATACCGAGATCATAAAACATTACAAAACCACCAACAACCAGCCAACACCCTCAACCCTAAACCCTAAACCCTCAACCCTAAACCCCCAAACCCCCAAACCCCCAAACCCCTAAACCCCTAAACCCCTAAACCCTAAAGCCTCAAACCAGCTCCGAGGCACATTTCGCCGCAAGGATGGCCCCAAGGAGCTGGCCGGGCCTAGTTGAAAATGAGCTAATGTAGGGGTTAGGGTTTAGGGTTTAGGGTTAGGGCCTTGTATAATTAGAAAAGGGTGCCTTTTAAAGGGGTCTATAAGGGATCTAGAACCCTTAAACGGTTCCTTTAAAGAGGGTTACTATAAGGGTTACTATAAGATTTCAAATTGAAGCCTTAATAATTAGAATAGGGTTGGGGGTATATTATACTATAATTATCATAAGGAGCCCCCAAAATAGTATTGGTAATTATTAAGGCCCCTGCATTAGTTGCTTACCCTATGCTTCCAGGGACCTTAAAGGTGTCTAGGGCCCCAACTAAAGCATAGGGTCGAATCTCTGTAAGGGTTTTTAGGGCTTAGGGCTTAGGCCCGTCAGGGTAACCCTAAACCCTAAATTTAGGGCTTGGGGTTTAGGGTTTAGCGTCCATGTACCTAGATAGTGCACTACCCAGGCCTTGAAGGGGTGGTGTTGCAATTATTTTTAATAGATGGTCAGAGGCTTTGTGCTGGTTTAGGTTTTCAAGGGGTTCCAGGGTGTACAGTGTCGAGTTGTTTTCCTAAACGGTTCCGGGTTCAGCGTAGGGGCTTTGGATGTTTGAAGCATTGAGGGCTTCCGCCTCAGGCTTCTGTTTAGCTCGCTGGTTTAGGTGTTGTCTTGTTGTCTTGGGGTTTAAGCGTTCGGGGTTGAGAGTTCTGACTTGAGGCTGTAGCAGCGCAGGGGCTTTGAACTCCTATTCTGTCCGGGAAACTATCAATTCACCCAAGGATAGGGAAGAAGGTTGCTTGCGCGGCCGGTGGGTTTGCTGTTTCAGCAGCTTTGGAAGAGTGGGGTGTTGGGTTGCTTATCATATACAGGCTCTAAGAGTTCTGAAGTGTCCAGTGTTTTACGAAGGTGCCACACATCGATGCAAGGTGTCGGGCCTGGGGCAGTCGTTTGCCAAAATGGGCCTTGAGGCACCGGCATCTTTAGTTACTTCTAGAAAACACAACTAAAATTGTAGTGGGAACCCTCAAAGCAGGCCATGGGATAACCCACAATCCTAGTGGAGGCTATGGGCTGGAGAGTTTTAAGCGTTTAGAATTGGGGGATGTAGGTCTGGAGTTTGGAAGGCTCTTACATTTTTGGACGACGGCTCGTTCGGCTGCCTCTTTCATGGGGAGAACTAGCCAGAATGACGATTTCTTCGAGCCAAAATAGGAGTTTCCGCAAATTCGGGGTACCTTATGTTGGGGTACTCGTAATAAGGATCCTATAAATTATATAGGGTACGAAATAAGGGTCCCCTATTTTCGGAAGCTTCCAAATGGTAATCTGCTTGAGGGATGGCAACATTGCAGCCTGCAGGCCGCAAAAGCGACTCCGTTGGTGCTTTGGAGCTCCAGCATGCTTCCACCCATCGCCGCGAAGCCACGACTGTCTGGACAATCTCAGCACTACTCCAACAGTCAACACCTCGCCAAACTATGCGAACAAGGACGGCAGCCACAGGTGATGACGAAATCGCATTGCACAGAACATGGCAGTCGAAGGAAGGATGCAGACGGTGAGACGATGTGGGCAGAATTGCCCTTAAGCCCTAAGCTGAGCGCTGAAAACTTCAAGTTGTCCGCGATTAAGAGCGCAAGGAACTCGAACATCGACCCCAAATGGTAGGAGGGTAATTTGAAGGCTCCCTGAATCTGGTATCCGCACCTCAAGAACTTTCCCGGTTGCCCTTTGCCGTCTATCTCAGCCGCCCACATGTCCAGCGCCTCGAAACCCAAATCACGGGCTTATTTGGGAGTTTCCGAAAATAGGGGACCCTACTACAGTACCCTAAATAGTAGGATCCAAAATAAAAGGACCCCCAAAGAGGGTACCCCTAATTTTCGGAAACTCCCATTTAGTAGGGCTGAGGATCCAAAAGTACCCCTTAATAGAGCCCTTATGGTCCTTAATAGTGGGTATTTAGGGTATAGTAGAGGGTAGTTGGGGGGTGCTTCTAGTTTACTTGGGCTTAGGGTGCTGGCGATTGTGGGCTAATCAGAGTCTTGGGGGGGGGGGGATGTTGATATTGGGTTTCCGAATCCTAGGGTTATTCCTAAACGCTTGTTAATGGCTTATTACGATAAGGAGGTCGCTAGACCCTAAACCCCAAACCCTGAACCCTACCTAGACCACCTTGCAATCAGAATCCGCATTTCAGGGTCGATGATGGGGTCCCAGATTTGCTGAAACCCAAAACCTGTCAACCAGGACCATCGAATGTATAAACTCTAAAGCTGTTCAACGGGCTTTAGCCTTCAGTGCATCACGGTTCACACACGGGCGCCTCACTAAATGGGATAGGGTCTTAGGCGGAAAACTGATAAGCAATGCCACTATACATACAGGGAATGCAAGGGAATACTGTTACACGCCAAATTCTCAAACCTCTCTGTTATATTTAGGGTTTATAACTCTTTAGAGAATCGTGTATAGGACTGCGGGGTTGAAGACTGTTAAGCAATACGGCTCCTCTTGCAGATCCTCAATGTACGGGCTTGCCATGCAACGAGGGCTTTTGTTCGGCTTGAAACGCCCTCCGAGTTCAGATGGCCCTCGATATATCAATGCTCGATGTGCAGCACGCAGTTAAACATAGACTGGAATCGGTGATGCAGACCCTAGACCCTAAACCTCTGGAGGCTTTCCTTTACAGCTTTATAAACACCGGCAGCATAAACATATCAGTGCGTAACCTAAAAGCCAAAACCCGACAATCTCAAAGCTCAACATCTTTGCCTATGCTTCCAGGGACCTTGTTTTGGGGGTCCTTAAGGTGTCTAGGGCCCTGCTAACTATGAGGTCCTTGGAAGCATAAGGTTAGAAGATGTGATCCCACGAACATCGACGGCCCCGAAGCCCGAATCATACCCTCTAAACTCCTACAGTAGAAGCCCAAAAGTTGGAAACCCAATCGCCTCAATCCTGAGGAGTAGTGTATAGGGAATCCCAGCACTATTTGGCCTTAATCCGGTTTCCAACTTTATGGGGTTTTCTGTATGCCTAAACAACAGTAAAAACACGGTGTCTTGAACCCTACGCCTCGCTGCGAAACCCTCAAACCCCGAACGGCAAGCCTGAGACCACTGCAAAAGAAACACCCGAGGCCCAAACCCGAAAACACAAACCCTAAACCTGAATACCGAATACTACGGTTTAGGGTTCAGGATGCTAAACTCAACAGGTCTGCGACTTGCCCATATTGAAAATGTATCCTGAGTGCTTGAACCACGAGTTCAGACATCTTTAGAATAATCATGTGGAGATTTCACCATTGGGTACCTGGGTTTCGGATAGTAGTTAGGTAGGTTACTATTTATTTGGGAGAGTATATGAGTACTAGGTACTTGGACCCTTAAGGCTAGGGTAAGGATACAGGCTGGGTTGCGCCTCCGCCACGTCCACCATGCGGGTGGTGACCGGAGGTTGGTCGTCGACGGATTCCTCCTCCTCGTTTGGGGTTTATAAGGTTTACCTTAACCCACCAGAACCTACTTTTTTGTAGGGTCCCTATAAATTCCATAATAGGACTTAGAGTAGGAACCTACAAAAAAAGTAGGTTTTGGTAGGTTAAGGTAGGGATGTAGGGTTTATGTTTTAGGGCTTTTGCCTTCAGGGCTTACCCGAGTATTTTTCCAACACCTGCACAACAAGCCTCAAGTAAGAGTATGACACAGACCTTTAAAACACCGACATATATTGCGGAATCAAAGGATTTACCAAAAATCCGAGTTGTCTGGGATCCGTCTCAGCCTGTAGCCCTTCTGTGGTCCTTGCATGATTGTTCATCGTGCGGCGTGCGGTCTTTCAATGGCGGGGGTATATGCCGGCAGGCTTTGTTTAAAGTGCGGGGCCTTCAAGGAGTAGTTTTCACCTAGGGGCTGAAGCAAAGCATGAATAGCGAAACCAAAGTAGAACTGCACAAGGACTCGAGGCAAAGATCTGGGATGAACACTTCTGTTGATACCATAATGTTGGGGCCTTAATGATTAGAATAGGGGTTTGGGGTCCGCAATACTAAACAATATACTAAGGAACCCCCCAAATAGTATTGGCAACTATATAGGCCCCTATAGTACTGCTGTGGCTAAACTAAAGCTAAAGCTCAGACACTCGAAAGCCCCTTAATCAAATACTGTGTAATACATCTACATGTAGACGCATGTGTGCCAAAGCATGTTGTGCAAAAGTATATATATATATATCTACACACACACACTCCGTATGAGTCATTGAACAAATACATAAACAAACAACAAAAATATACATATACATATATGTGTATGTATATATATATATATGTATATATATATATATATGTATATATATATATATGTATATATATATGTATATATATATGTATATATATATATATGTATATATATATATATGTATGTATATTATACTAGATGCATATAATATACACATAGCTCTGTATACACACTTAATTATGTTGTCACCGAAGGAGTGTTGCTGAATCCAGATGTTTTGGAGTCTCTGGGACCTCACCGGTGGCTCCTCCGCACCTGGGGTCTTTCCAGAAGTGGCTGCCTCAAGCTTTCTCAGAGAATAGGGAAGGGCTTTAAAGAAGTGTGTAGGCTTTAAGATTTAGAGTTTACTGGTGCAATATAAGGGCCTTAATAGTTGGAACAGGGTTCCTTAAGAGTTTCGGTTTAGGGCATACGGGCTTTCACGATTCGAACAGGCTTCCATTCGAGTGCTTCTGTTCTACAGTAGGGGTTTTGGGTTCGGGGCCTTAAGAATTGGAATAGGGTTCCTTTAACGGGCTCCTTTACGGGTTCTACAATGACTGTCTAGGGGTTTGGGGTTCAGGGGGCCTTGATGAGGCTGTGGGGATCTCTATGTATATGTATATGTATATGTATATATACTATACCAAGAGAGTCCATATACACTAATTGGGAACCACACAACCACGACTAGAATGGTCTTCTGGGGTCCAATTCCAGAACGGTAATGTCTTTGGACCCTCTGGGTATAATCACAAGGCCACAGGCACTGAAGACGACTCACGCTCCCAAAAGTTCAAAAGTAGCCCTAAGCAAGGCCAAAACCAGAAAAGCTCACAGCCATAAGCCTGAAGCCTAAAGATTACCTAAAACGCATTTTTTTGGTCGCTTTTTGAGACTCGAGCCCGGCTGACCGTCCAATGGCTGGAGATTCGGACCAGCCTTGCTGCAGCACAGCTCCCTTAAGGAGGACTTGACGCGGTTTTGGGTGTTGACCCCGACCCTAAACCCTAAACCCTAAAGACCCTAAACCCTAAACCCTAAAAACCCTAAACCCTTATCCCGAAAACCCTAAACCCCAACGGGGTTCCGAAAGGAATTCAAAGGAGCTTCAAGTTGACGGAGGAAGGAGCTTCAGAGCTTCATGGCCTTATTGCTTTGGGATCCTGTCTGTAAAGAACTCACGTAGGGGCCTTAATAATTAGAATAGGGTTCCTTTTTCAAGAGGACTATAAGGGAGACTATAAGGGTTTAGAGTAGGGGCCTTAATAATTAGAACAGGGTTTGGGGGTATACTGTACTATAAATATAATAAGGAACCCTCAGAACCTGGGCTTTTAAGTAACCCGGGAGAAAAAAGTATGAACTTCTATTTCATAATGGTTCCTTGAAGAAAAAAGTATTAAAGTATGGTACTCCAAAGCTCAGGAACCCTACTCTAGTTATTACGGCCCCTACATTAATCGGACCTTCCTCCATAAAATCGCAAGGACATCCGCAACTCTAAGATCCCAAACCCTCGAAGTCGTACGTACTCCGAAACCCTAAACACTGCCATCACCCCAGCGCCTTAAACTGACCCAAAACCAAGCATTGAAAGACACCCGACACCAACATGGAAACAACCCTGGCAAAACCCAAGTAACATCCTTAGAAGGCCATTTACCTCATCGATACACCCACCTGTTAACCCTTGAACCCGAAGGCCTAAAATCTATGCAAGCCTCAAAATAAAGTTATACCATGAACAATTCAAGGATCCCTCTGTAATCCAACACTCCAGAACTTAAGGTAGATATTGCTTGATCAATGCGGTTTCTGGAATCTCGGCGCCCCCAGAACTCCGATTTCATCGAGTTCCGAGCTCGGAGGCATACTCCCTGCACGGCCGGCTTTCTTAGGGGTCTAAGGAGTTGGGGTCGTGTGTTATGGAGTTTTGAATTTTCGGTGTGGCCCTTACAGGGCCCTAGGCTTACCCCTGAAAAGCGCTTCTGGGGTGTGTCGTAATCTTTCTACGTGTTCTCCCTAGAGTACAACAAACGAGTACTTGATGACTTGATCACTGTGTCACGCAAGTGGGGGAACTGTTGATATGCAAACGGCCATGTATGAACACTCGTGGCACTGCTCCTGGTTCCACTGCTGCCACGTTCAATCTTTACAGCACAACTTATTGCCACTGCTGTGCTATCTGTCATCCCATACACCAGTCCTCGTTGTCTTGTCGTGGTCGTCGCGTCGTCAGGGCTTCAGCAAAAGAACTTTCGCTCACTGGAAGCTGGGTGATCAAGCATACAACCCTAAACCCTAAACCCTGAACCAAATTCTACAAGGAACCACCTTGCCTGTTTTGGGGCTATGGCACTTGGATAGATACGAGTGTTGGGGAAAAATAGTTCTCTTCGGATAGATATTTAGGTTGGTGGGGTGGGTGGTGCCAATAGTTGCAAATAGGCAAGGTATGTTCTAACTTATTTTTGCTCAAAAGTATGCGTAGCCCATAGACCCAGCCCAGAATATGGATTTCTCTATCCTAAACCTTCAAGCCCCTCAAGCCCCAAACCCAAAAGCCTAAACCCAACGCCAAACCCTACTCCTTAACACAACAACCCCAAAACCCAAACCCTGAACTTTCCTGAAGCTCAAACCCTGAACTCTAAATCTTAACGCCCTAAACCCTAACCTCAAACCCTATAAACCCTAAACCACGAAACCCCTACTAACCCTCAACCCCACTCAGCACCCCCAACTACCCTCTTTTATACCCTAGGTACCCACTGTTAAGGACCATAAGTACTTGGGGGGTGCTGGACAACCCTAAAAGCCCCAAACCCTCACCCTGGACTGGCCTCTCGAGCGCAGAAAGGAGTGCCTTTCGACTCCTCGCGTTGTTTTGGGGTGTACCAGGACCCCCCAATGGCCCGTTAATAGAGCCCTTATGGTCCTCAAAAGTATATTTTGAGTGTAATAGAGGGTACTTGGGGGGTCTAGGTAGGGGTTTGGGGTTTAGGGGTTTAGAGTGTCGGGATTTGGGGGTTTAAGAGTTTAGAGGTTCAGTTTTTTTCGGATGAGTTGGTGGGTTGAGCGGTTTACAGGGGTTTAGAGGGTTTAAGGCTTCTGGATTTGGGGATTGGATTTCAAGTTTGGCTGTTTAGGGTGGAGGGATTAGGATTTCAAGTTTAGGATTTAGGCTGGAGGGTTTGGGTGAACAATCTTCCCAAATGCGATTCCTAGATACTGTTGTCCTAAAATATTCACGTATGATTCAGCTTAAATGCTCTCCAATATTTAAGCGCGTGCCCTCCTTCCGAAACCCTCACGGCTAGGGGATGGAGGTTCATGTTTCGGAACTGAGCTCTCGCTTGCAAACCTGAAAGCTCCAGGCGCTGTCAGCTGCGGAAGCTGACCCTTCATAATAGAGGGGCCTATATAATTCGATATAGTCCGCTGATAATAAGACAAAAACAGACAGACAGAACGAAAGAAAGAACCGATACTCATCTGAATGTTTCAAAGAACAAACCTGCATTATACTTTTTTGAAAGACGGAACTTACCATATTTCCCTAAGGGTCCATGTACCCAAACAGTATATACGTTGGCCTTAAAGTACTCGCTTTATAGGTACATTGGGCCTGAAGTAAATACTATTTGGGTACTTTTGGGGCCTTAATAGTTAGAATAGGGTTTCATACATAATACTAAATAATTATAACAAGGAGCCCCAAAATAGTATAGGTAATTATTAAGGCCCCTCTGGTACATGGACCCTTAGGGTTTGTGTGTTACTAGTAAAGCTCGTAAAGCTCGAGCAGTCTCTGGCCTTGGTCTGCCGCTAGCGCTGCCTGCCGGGACTTTGCTACCCAATGCGGGCCGAAGAGCAGCGCTGTGTCTATGATTCTTTGTAAGGGTTGAGGGTTTAGGCTTTAGGGTTGATGGTTTAGGGTTTAGGGCATTCAGGGTTTAGGGTTTAGGGGTCAGGGTTTAGGGAGTTTGCGCGTTGGGTGCTGGGTGCAAGCTGGCATCTTGCTCAAACGCCTATGAGCCTTATGAAGCTTGTATGCAAGTTTCAGGAACTTACTTGAGGAAAGCCGCCATGTGATGACCATAGATCTTCATTTCGGCAGCTTAAGGGCTTGCAGCATTTGTTTGGGGCTTCGGGCTAAAGGTCTTGCCGCTCAACGTATACCAGCTTGTGAACTACGGTGTAGCTTATTAATTCATGCATATGTAGGGGATGTCTGACCGCTCGGTCCTAACACGAGCAAGCTATGTAGAATCCTAGCACGAAGGATCCTATTCGATCTGCCCGTTTGTTGGAGTTTATTCTATCAGGCCTCCCAAAATTGAATACTGGTTCCGTGATTTGCTTAGTCGGCGTGTTAGTTTTATACATTGGGCTTGAAGGACATACGGACTGCGGGCATTCGCCGCTTTCATGAGTGAATGATTCATTATACAGGGAAGGAAAGCAAGGGCTTTAGAATCTGAGCAAGAAGGGTCCGTATTCGTGGGTTTATAGTTTTGGGGTTTGTAGTTTTCATGCATGGCACGCAGTGTTCGTAGGGAATCTTCGGTCTTCTACGGGCTCTTGGCCTCAATAGTTCTTGGAGTTGAACTGACATGGGAGTTTCCGAAGCTTAGGGGTACCTTGTTTTGGGGGTCCTTATAATAAAGGACATTAAAGTCCCATATTTTCGGAAACTCCCAAATATGGGTTTGGACTTGAAGACGGTTTGTCTTCAGCTGGGCTACGACAGGGTCTTGGGAAGGTTCATAAGTGGCGGTTTCATGATCTGCTACTGTGGTACACACATGCTCTTCATTCATGGGGCTAACACATGGGCCTTCATAACTATATCATAGCATAACTCCGCTCAGGAACTTCAAGGAACACCACCGGCAATGATTGAAGCCTCGTGATTTGTGAGGCGTCTGAGGGGCTGAGCTGCTGAGCTATTCATAGGGGAGCAGATCTCTTGGTTAGGGGCTTAGGGACTAGGGTGATGCACTAGTACAGCTTTGCCAAGACCACATAGAAGCCTAACGACTTACAAGCAAATGCAGATGTGCTGAACAGTCTTTAGCTGGTCCTGCACATCACGACTGTCGCCACCATCGAGAGCACCACCCCAGGTCACGACAGATCCATCATCAAGAATGGCAGCAAAAGCCTGTGCAGCGGCTTGGATCTGCTGCACAGTGTTCAACTGGCACTGCACGGCACTACCGTCGCCACCTCGGTCAGCATGGTCCGTTGCCAAGAATGGCTGCAAAAGCACTGTCAGAGGCTTGGATCTGCTGCACATTCTTCAATTGACTTTGCACGGCTCGACTGTCACCACCAGAGCCAGCGTTACCCCAGGTGACAACGGAACCATCCCCAAGAATGGCAGCAAAAGCACTGTCACAAGCTTGGATCTGCTGCACAGCCTTCAGCTGATGCTGCACAGAACTGCTGTCACCACATTAACCGCCGCACCCCACATCACGACCGATTTATCGTCAACAATGGCAGCGAAAGCACCGTAACGATTGCCTTGAATCTGCTGCACATTCTTCAGCTGACCCTGCACAGCACTGCTGTCGCCACCAAAGTTATCATGACCCCAAGTCACGACCGATCCATCACCAAGAATGGCAGCAAAAGCTTGGAAAGATGCTTGGATTCGCTGCACATTCTTCAGCTGATCCTGCACAGCAGGACTATCACCACCAGAAGAAGCAGCACCCCAGGTCACCACGGATCTGTCGCCGAGAATAGCCGCAAAACTGGCGCCGGAGGCTTGGATCTGGTGCACATTTTTCAGCTGCCGCAAACGAAAGCTGTTGCCGCCATGGCTAGCAGCACCCCAGGTCACGACGGATCCATCTCCAAGAATGGCAGCAAAGGCAGAACTAGCAGACTGAAGTTGAACTCTGTTTACATGCAACGTCAGCGAGTCACCGCTCTGAATCCGGGAATCCGCGATGTGTGCACATCCGTCCAGAACGAGTCCAGAGGAGTCCAGCAGCCGCCCTTTCCCGACTCCGGGTGCGATCTGTGCCCCTTGTGTCAAACGTCTCCACAGTTTCGTCCAGGTCCGCTTGAACAGTAGCTGTCTTGCCACTGAGCAGTGAAACTTCAACGCTAATCGACATGACAAACGCATGAAAGGTCCAAAACCCTGGTTTCAATGAGATCTATCTCCAAGAGGGTCCATATACACTACTATTATGGAATTAGGCCTCAAAAAACCTAATGGGGATGGTCTTTTGGGACCTAATTCCATAATGGTAGTATATATGGACCCTCTGGGTCTTGGTTGCATTTAGGTCAGGCTTGAGGTGTCCAGGCTAAGTTCGGGCTGAGATCTCTGGTCTATCTGAGGACCGGCCTGTTACTTAGATCTAGGGGTTAGAGTTTCGGGTTTGGAGATTGTAGATATTGCAGCTAGAACCTCCTACTACCTCCCAGTACACCCTAAATGCCTGTATACCCAGCCCTAGGGGTCCCTGTACCCAAATAGTATATACTTTGCCCTTAAAGTACTCCCTAAATAGGTACATTGGGCCCAAAGTGTAGACTGTTTGGGTTTAGGGTTTAGGGTTTAGGGGTTTAGGGTTTAGGGTTTCGGTACATGGACCCTTAAGGGAGTCTTCTCGTAATGGTTTAGTTCTTGGAGTCCTGAAGCCCCAAACCTTGCAGGGGAACCTGGGCTTCCATTAAAGGGAGCCTAGGGTCCCTTTAAAGGGAACCTAGGCTTCCTTTAAAGGGAACCTGGGCTTCCTTTAAAGGGACCCTAGGCTTCCTTTGAACTCCAAGAGCACCCTAAGCCATGAAGAAAAGACACCCTAAGAAGGCTTCAGACCAGATGTATCTATGTAGGTAGGATAGTGTAGTATAGTACAGTATAGTATACTTAGTAAAGCATAGTCTAGTAAAGTCGTATAGTATGTGTGTATGTATGTATGTATGTATGTATGTATGCATGCAAGAGGGAAGCATAAAATGAAGAATAAGATCGCCAACCATTCACAGGCCCAGTCTTAACACCTAAACACAGGGCAGAAGGAACACATCAACTCTCAAAGACCTACCTATAGTCTCCATTGTAGTTCCTTTTTGGGGTTACCTTATAGGATCCGAATTATATATTTGGTTAAACCAAAAAAAGGAACTACAATGGAGACTATAGGTAGGCCAGAGCATCCCAGCCCAACATCAACTTGCGTCGGCCCGCGTCTTTTTCCGAGAGGACGAGAGGAGGCTACGCAGCGCTCTGTGTCAATGCCCGATATGACCTCAGTTGAAGCCATGGTTTAGGGTTTAGGATACTAACCTAGGGATCCTTTCGGGTGGTATAGAGTTGTGAAGCCATGGTGTAGGGTGTAGGGTACCAAGCCCGAACTTGCACACACAAGCCTAGACCACGCACGCCTAAACCCCTACGGACATGTCTACGCCCTGCAGACCCTCCCGCCCGTCTACACGCACCCGCCCATCGACAACTGAGGCCTCAAAAAGGTTCGACCAAAAGTCAAGGACCTGCTGAAGCGCATTGTCTTAAAATTGAACCATGTTTTGACACCGGTATATGACAACGAGATCCGTGAAGGTCTCATCAAGCCCAAGCTCTCGGACTTCCATGACAGTCGCGTGTCAAACGATGACACAAAGGCTTATTGTTAACAGCACTCCGTAGGTTCAAGTAGATATATAAGTAGTACATGCTTGTAGTCATTTCAATGGCCTTTGGCCCCAAACCAGCAACAAAACTCGTAGGCAGTTTCGAAGGGGGGTGGCCCTACTGCAAGGCCCGAACTGAAAGGACCCCCAATCGGACTCCAAATGCAAAGCCCTTGTCGGCTGCATCAGGAGAGCCGAGTGAAGACAATTCGAAATCCACCCGCTGCACGAGGAGCTCATCCTTAGCTGATGGGCTTAGGCTATTTAGGGTTTGGGGTTTATGATCGCAAAGGAGCTTGTTGTGAGTTTTTCGTGTACAGCTTGGCTTAGATTTCATGTTGTCCTCTAAACCTTAAACCGTAAACTCCAAACCCTAGAATCAGACCCGCAATCCCAAACTCTAAACCCTAAACTCCTAAACCCTGAACCCTAGCCTTGAAGTTCCTCTGAAGACATTTTGAAAGGACGAAGTTTTGAAGTTGAGGGCCTGAAAACCACGGTTTGCTGAGCTCCCAGTCTTCTGGTAGGTTTATAGTAGAACCCAGAAAGTTGGAACATGGATTTAGGAGGATTCGTGCTAGGATCCCTTATACTTTACCTTAAGGGTATGAGGATAACTATGTTCCAACTTTCTGGCTTCTACTGTAGGGTTGCGGGTCTGGGGCCTCCTAGAGACCCGAAAGATTTTCGGGTTTAGGGTTTTGGGGTCTCAGAGACCTCAGAAATGTGAGTGAAGGTAGACCATTGCAGAACCCGTAGAGGTCCCCAATCGAATAGAACCCTGGAAGGAAACATTAGAGAACCCGAATCAAACCCGATTGAAAGATCGCTGATAAAGCTGTTGCAGATCCCCTGAAGGGGATCTACCTGAAGGGTACTGTAGGCTTCTAGACTGTAGGGTCCCTGGAAGGGCATTGTAAGGTTCAAAACTCTAGTCCCCTTTGAGGGAATTATAGGGTGCTAGCATAGGGTTCCCTTAATCGCGACAGGGGATCGACCGCTGTTCGAACGGACTCAGCATGGAGCAGGTCATCAGATCCACCTACGTCGAGCTGCTGCGGGCTTCGGTTTAGGGCTTAAGGCTTTGAGTCTGGGGTTTCAGGATAGGTTAATTTAGTTTAAGGGTAGGTGAAGTTGCAAGAACGGACCTCGGGATGAGGTTGATGGGGCCCTAAACCCTAAACCCTAAACCCTAGGCTTTAAACGGTTTTCGGATCGCAGGGCTTAGGGGCTGGGGATTTTCTGAGGATTGAAATTCAGGTTAGCTCGCTGTTTGTTCGGAAGGGGGGAGGGCAAAGTAGATGTGCTAACAGGGAAGGTACGTCGAAGGCACCCATGAATCCTAAAGAAGGGTTTTTTGGGGCTGCAAGCCCTCAAACCAAATATTGAAGTGTGCATCCAGAAACTATCAAACCCGTGGATGCGAGCACCCCAAACCACGAGCTGGCTCAGGACACGCTTTCACAATGTCTTATAATTTGCAGGATATTTATGGATATACGACAATGTGCTATAATAAGGCATGGGGCTTATCGAACTTGGGGCTTATGGTTAAGACCACCCTTGTTTAAGAGACGGCTGCTGAATCTGAAGAGCTTGGCCTGAGCATCACTGGTCCTTGTGTAGTCGACTACGACGAGAGCATTTGCGATGCTACCCTAATTCGTATTTAAATAAACCCTATACATCTTGAGACCTTAATCATTTAATCATTTAACCTTGTACATTGCTCCTACAGGGTGGGAACCGGTACCTGTTCGAGCAATACACACCGAACACATACCAAACCCGTGAAAAACAAAAAGCTGAACGGCCAAACCATAGGCCTCAAAGCACCGATCTCGATGTAACCCAAACGTCCAAAATCCGCAAACCGGCAGAGGGGGTGGTGCCGGGTTTGAGGTTTCCTTCAGATGAGGGGGCCATAGCACATGTTGGGATGCATGTTTCGTTACCGTGATGGTTGGGAAATGCAAGGAACGATAGCATGAATTTCTCACCCAAAACCCTCAATTCAAGCCTAAACTAGGTGTCGATTTCAACAGCCCCCAAAAAACTATTTCTACGATTAGACAATATAATTCAGGGAAATTCAAAAATTATCCCAAATCGATACCTAGTAAAGCCTCTCATGCCTCTACTGCCCGAGACAAAAGGCCTCGAACCTGAACCCTTCACCCTAAACCCTGAACCCTAAACCCCTAAACCCTGAACCCTAAACCCAACACCCTAAACCTAAACTCCTAAACTCCTAAACCATAAAACCCTAAACCCTTGCACAACCCTAAACTCCTAAACCCTGAACCCTAAACTCCTACACCCTAAACTCCCAAACCCTAAACTCCCAAACCCTAAACCCTAAACTCCTAAACCCTAAACCCTAAACTCCGAAACCCTAAACCCTAAACTCCTAAAACCCTAAACCGAAAACCCTAAACCCAAAAGCCCGAGCACCCCAAGGGCCTCGCAGGATGGCGTCCAACATAGCCAGGGCAAGCGCCGGCGGAGCTCCCCGAAGCTTTGGCAGAGCCTGAAGTCCGGGTTTTTCCTAAAGAAAAGAATTTCAGGTTTTCAGAGAAAAAAGAAGTTCAGGAAGTTCAGGTTTGCTTAAAAGAAGAGAAGTTTTTGTAAACAGAAAAAAGCTCAGGTTTTCCTATAAGGCTTCTGTTAAGGGGTCCGAAAAGGGGAGCGACAGGCTATGTCTTGAAAGGACATCCGCAAGGGTTGGGAGTAGCGTGGAGAGATACCATTTGTACGCCTATGGGTATGAGCATGATGATGTTCCAACTTTCCGGCTGGTGCTTCGGGGGTGGTTGAGGTTTTAGGGTTTTCTGGGCATCAAAACAGCCCAAAAGCCTTATATAGTATGGTCTTTGGGCCCAAAAGCCTTAATATATGAGTCCTTAGATTCCTAGGGGTTTATGGCAGGGTGTAGGATGCAGCTCAAGGTTTAGAGTCAACTAGGCCCCCTAGACGGTGGTAATTACTTCTTTTTCGCTACCTTAGTTTCTGGTTTTAAGCTAAGAAGGCTGCATAATGGGGTTTCCAACGCAAGTACAACAACCTGCACTTCGAGTAAGACTCTAGGTAGCTCACAGCTTCAGCATGCTTGGTGTGCGCTGTTGCTCAGGCTTGAGAGTGTAGCCGTAAACCCTAATACCCTAAACCCCGAGGCCCTGAGCCGTCCAGTTTACGGTGAGGGCTTCGAAGTTTTTGGTCTCGGGATACCGATGTTGAAGTTCATTATATTATACTTTCTTATATTCTATTTTTTATATTATATTATATTATGCTTGATACTATGTTATATTACGCCATCCGTAACCTTTAACCCCAAGCTTTGAGTCCATGCACAGGACAGGCTGGACATCCACACTTGACTGAATGCTAGAGCCCTAATAAAGACACCACACATTTCTCTAAGTCCCAACATTTAACCCCTGAAGCCACTAAGCCTTACGGCCCCTAATTATGAGCCCTAAAACCACTGAGTCCTCAAACACTCAGCCGCCAAATCGAGAACCCAAAGCCCTTGTGCCCGTTCATCCTTCTCTCGGTGCGTTCGTGGCACACTTCCGGGATTCAGACATCACAATTCATGGGCTGTACCGTTGACACTAGGATTTCGCCGTATATGCTACAATAATTTTACAGGGTCTATACAAACGAATCGTACTCCATATTATCAACACCTCGGCCTTAAACTCTGCAAGTAGGGGTTCAGGGCAACATGGGCGTGTCGTGAGCCCTAGACACCCTGCTTGTTAAAACCGGAATTAGCATGCAAAATTCCTTTAAAGCCCGCTAATAAACTCTTGTAGAACCTTCTTAAATCCAACAGTTCGAACTTCGGCCCAGTGGCAGCAGCCCACATGATGTCCAGCACTGCCTTCAACGAGTAAGGGTTCGTGTAGCAGGGCTTGCTGACCCTCAACCATGAACCCGATAGTAAAGGTTGAGGGTTTAGGGTTTCGGGCCGTGCAAATTGGCTCATCAATGAATCAATATCCGCAGGCAAAGTATCCCAGCACACATCATCCTTAATCCATGTTCCGAATTCCCATAGTTCACTATAGGGCTTTGGGATGTAAGGCGGATAAGCTTTGGGACTCAGTGCTGCGCATGCATTTGCAGGGATTGGAGGTCTGTTGCCCATGAGCTGCCGGGTTTGTTCATCCGGTGACAACAGCCTCAGGGTGCTAGGTACGTTGCAGCCTAGGGGTGTCATTGTTTAATAAGTGTTAGTGAATTAATAGCCTTAGGGCTTCGAGGCCTCAGGTTGTAACGGAGATGTTGTGTTTACAGCCTTGTCAAACTAGTCTTTCCAACAGCAAGCAGATCCCGCAACCTGTTAAGGTGCACCTGTAGAAGTCCTGCGCCCCTGACGCTCAACCGCAACAATCCAAATTAGCACCAACTAAGCCTGCGCACACAATGATTCTTCGAAAGTTCCTGCCGGACCACATTTACAATCCTAAGGCAGCGTCAGTTCAAGCTCCCATGGCGGCAACAGCAAAGCACTTTCTTTTCGCTCGGCATCTTTGCAGCCGCTACACCGCAAGCGACCAAAGCTGACGGATGCATATCCTCAGGCGAACCCTATGGGTTCAAGTAGTCATTATTTATGGTTTTTGGTACCTAAAGTCCTAAAATAGGGAGTACTTGGACCCTCTGGGGAAGGCTTGCCAAGGCTCAGGGATGCGGGCCCAAGGGAAGCTTGCAGGCACTCTGAAGCCCAAAAAGCCCCATGCTTCACCCGCAAACCTGCAGTCTGACGGTTGAGACGCCTAGAGTGGCTTGTGTATAAACGCGCAGAGCCGTACACTACCTTAGTAGAAACCTGCGAAATCCATCCCGAAACGCTGAACTTCATGACCCGAAAACTCTTGGCAAACTCTGACAGGATTTCGAGTCAAGGCCTCGACCGCTTCTTGTTTTCACAAGGGCATGTACGGCTGCTCTTAGGGGTGTCGGGACTTCATCAGGATTAGCTAGGTTTCTACGTGAACAACAGCATGAAATTTGAGGTACGAGTACTGCGTTGATTCATGGCTTTGTTGCAGGGAGCCCAACAAAAAATGGCAGCTGAACGACAAGCCGAAATGCTAGATACTCTATCTCACTGCCTCAGGTGAACATCCAATACCGCTGAACCCTGAGCCCTCTAACTCCTGACCTCAGAAACCTCTTACCCAGAGGGTCCCACATACACTACCATTATGGAATTAGGTCCCCAAAACCAAAACAGGGATGGCTTTTGGGGGGCCTAATTCCATAGGTAGTGTATATGGACCCTCTGGGTTAGAAACTTTACACCTCCCAAGCTCCATGTCGACGCGAATCCATCATACCATCCCTTCCCCCGACCCAGTCCCCGTGAGGTTGGCCAGAATTCCTGGTGCCTAGGTTGTTGCAGTGAGAAACTGAGAATGAGAAGGTGGGCGAGACTTTCGTAGACTTCGAGTCTCTAACCCTTTAACAATAAACCTTCTCTCCCTGCCTGATGTAGGGGTCTTGATCATAAGAATGTGCTTCGGGAGTATGCTGCACTGTAGTTACAAGGCAGCTATAAGGTGACAATACTGGTAAGTATTCGGACCCTGTCTTATGCTTTTCTCTTCTATGGCCGTTAAAGAGATGGATTTTGTTGGTGCTTCCCCTCGTTGTCGTCCCCGTCGACACACGTAGACATATAGAAATCGTTTGTTTGCACCCATGCTCGGCTTGAGAGCTTTCTGAGACGGCGCGCGCAGAATGAACATGCGCAACACACACCTTCCAAAATGTTTGCTGAAGAAGCAACCCTGAACCCCTAGCGGGACAGAATCACCTTTCAACCGAAATTGCGAAACAAGCATCCCTGAAGCCGACTGAACAACCAGCCGCTTACATAAAGCCCTAACACAGCAATCCCAACAGAGCCGCACCAGTACAACTGCATCTTCGATGCATCTTGCTGGCCGTCGGGCATCTTCTCTGTCATGGCAAGGGAAAGGGACAAAGTCCTTTGAAGCAGAGGTGTAGCAGAGGTTTCGAGTTTACGCTTTGCTCAAAGCTTTCGAGGCATCTGTCCCGAACTGCACTGCAGCGCCACCCGAGAACCCTGAAGCCTAAACCCTCATGAACCCTAGATTCCAAACCCTGCCTTGGCAACACTACTGATAGGATTTCGGGTTCAGGGCTGGGGGACTTGGAGGTTCGAGTCCGAGTTGCATACAACCTACGTACTTCTGTGGTACATAAACCAACAGTTCAGAACATGCACAACACAACTCAAACAAACGAAAGTCGAGTTGCACGACGTCAGGGCCACTTTCTGTCGCCGCAGCCAGGCAGCGCAACGCCATGGGCCAGGCTCCAGCGGCGTGACCTTGGGTTTGCTGTTGGTTTTAAGGCTTTCTGGCGCAGGGCTTGCTATGTTCAATTAAACCCTTTACCCTAAAAGCCCTAAACCCTAGCTAAACCCCCAAAAGTAGGTAAAATAATGGCCCAATACCTAGAAAAGGCTATTATTCCACATACTTTCGGGGCCTTTTTGGTAATTACTTGATTTTTCAAGGGTTATTATAGCCTTGCAGGTTGCGCTGCGGCCGGCGCTGGGCGGGCGGTCTCACTTCGTTGAGAGGTTGGGGCTCTGGGAGAGTTCAGGGCTTATAAGGGCTCTGGGATTTCGGGTGTGGTGCAGGTAATGTAGGGGCCTTACTAAATTAGAGTAGGGTTTGGGGCCCCATTATACTACCTGAACTCTCAAAAGCAGGTAAAATAATAGCCCAAAACCTATAAAAGGCCATTATTCTACATACTTTTTAAGGTCCAGGTATATTCATAATAAGGATTTAGGCCCCTATACTGGGCTTTTAAGTAACCAGGGAGAAAAAAGTATACACTTTTTATTTCATAATGGTTCCTTTAAGAAAAAAGTATTAAAGTATGGTACTCCAAAGCCCAGTATAGTAAGGGCGGACCAAGGGCAGGAGCTCAGGGTCACGCTGCAGCTGATGACATTTGCTTCCACTGCCTCGCAGGCGCAGATTAACGGTTTAGGGTTCAGGGGTTTAGGGTTTAGGGTTTAACGGCTTAGGATGTTATTGGGATATGAAACTCGATTGTAGAGTTTCGAACTGAAGGCTCTTGAAACAGCTTCAAGCACAGGTCATATTTCAGTCCTATACTCATATACCTACTGAAAGCAGCACATCGTAACCCAGAACCTTCCTTGCGAGATCCGCGAGGAGCTCCACCGTCCCACGCCAGCGGCTTGCTTTCCTCAGGCTTATATTTTGAAAGGTGTCGTAGGTTTTATGTAGGTTGTAAAGAAACGGTTTAGGGTTTAGGGTGTTCTTGGATTCTCTTCAGGGTATTAAAGGGTTTCAAGAGGGCTTCCTTGAAGTCTGCGGATGATGGGCTTTAGGGTCGGGATTGCTCAACGAACGAGCGGGGTGCTGACGTGTAGGATTGGGTGGAATGGGTCCGTTTCGGAGGGTCGACTCCTAACAAGATCTGGGACGGTACGGCTGTGTCTTGAGCAACTTTGGGATCAGCAGGATGCTTGAGATGTAGGATTGTTCGGCGTCGGGTGTAGGCTTGCTTTAGGGTTCGCGGTTGAAGGGTTTGGGTCCGTTTTGGGTGTCCAGAACACTTCTAGAGTCAGAATGGGTGATCCCTCGCCCCTGTATTTGGAAACCCTCGAATCACAAGTGCTCCTAGGCCCTAAACCTCCAAAACCCCCCCCAAAACCTATAACATTTTATTTAAGGTATGTGTGTGTATATATATATATATGGTACCTCCCCCCATGTACCCACGCCTTTGAGTCTTCGGGAGGCGTGGGTCCGTGGGATTCCCTTGTCCCCAAGCCTTTCTCCTAAATCTCAGGTTCAGGATGGCGTGGGAGTTTGGGATTGGGGGGAGTGCCTGCAGATCGTAACTTT
>BGNK01000988.1:63097-154620 GCA_003297005.1 Symbiodinium sp. clade A Y106 | reverse complement strand
AGTGGCCGCACCCCTTCTTTGCCTTCTCAAGTGGTCCATGGCCCTGCTACAGCTTCACACTAAAGCCTCCTAAAGCACTAGCCTAGCCCACTAAAGCCGCTACGGCTGATAACCTACGTGTAATGCAGAATAAGTCACCCAACCCGAAGTAAAAGGAGTAGCCTACACTAGGGCTTAAACCCCAAAAACCACGCGGGCCTTCTGGAAATTTTCGAGCAACAACAGCCTTCAGGTACACTTCTCGGACAGTGCGTGTCATCCTGTGCGCGGGGTCATCCTTGCAGACGATAGGCTCTACGCATTTAGGGCTAGACCCAAAACTCAGGCCAAAGCAATTCATCCTTCATTACAGCTCGTGCAACTGTCGTAAAGTGGAACCTTCGCAACCCCTAACCTGGTGGCCTGGAACAGCGATTGGAAGGAGCAGAACACCGTAAACTTAGAACTTGGATCCCTAGCCCCCAAACCCTACAGTAGTACCACTCGTTTGCTGTTCAAACCTGTTGGCCTCTAGCGTGAACCCATAGCATCCCAGACCGCAGACGCACACTAAATCCCTCAACCCCGAATCCTAGTATCGAAGAGCCCTGAAAACGCTTCGGTACACCCTGTAGGACTGGGACTATCTGGCGGACTTGGGATCTACTTCGCTTTGGGAAGCCTCACAGTGAGTGTGCCCGATGCCAGCGCTTTCAGTCAGAATGCCCAGGCCGGCCGGCGGGGCTGGTTTAGGGTTTAATTTAGGCTTTTTCAGGCTGCCACTCTACGGTTTCAAAACAGGTCCCTACTGTAGTCCCTATAAGCTGGGATCCAGCCCCAATGCCCGAAGACTTACAGCTACTTCGAATCTAGAAGGGTGCAGTAGCTCGGGTTGCTACAAAGCCTACAAGGGTTCTTGGTGCGATGGGGGTTTAGGGTTTAGGCTCTACGGCTTCAGGTATCGGGCCCATGCGGGGCCTGTACGGGTTGGGACCCAGAGATTAGAGTCTAAGCTTTCGGGGTTTACAGGGCTCGGGGCTTAAGGTTTGGGATGCAGGGTTTGGTGTTTAGGGTTGGGGGTGTTGCTACATGAACAAGCCCTAAGGACCCGAAGCCCTAAACCCCAAGACCCTTAAACCCCTAAATGCTTAAACCCCTACAACCCTGAACTCTTAAACCCCTCAAGCCTTAAACCCCCGAACCCCCAAATCCCTAAAACGAACAGCAAGGCCATCCAGGCGGTGAAACGAACACTCGCGAGGATGGCTGGTGATGTGCCAGGTTCCTGAGTAGTACCCTTTTCTGGGTTCTTGTTAAGGGATTTAATTTAAAGTTTCCAGAAAAGGGATTTATAGTAAATAATACTGTTTCTTTATTATTGTAACTTAAATGCCTTAACAAGAACCCTGTTTTGCACTTTTTTGTTTTGGGAAGAATCTTAGGAAAAAGCAGGTAAATGCCCTCACTTATCAAGGGATTCCTGGGTAACCCAGTGTAGCCAGGCCTTTGAAGGAACGGAGGTTGTGACAGTGTAGCTTTTGGGGTTTAGGGTTAGGGTTTCGGGCTTTTGGGATTAGGAACATTTAGGAACAGTGTAGTTTTTGGGTTTAGGGTTTAGGGTTTTAGGGTTTAGGAACATTTAGGAACAGTGTAGTTTTTGGTTTTAGGGTTTTAGGGTTTTAGGGTTTAGGAACGGAGGTCTGAGTGTTTATAGTTGGTTGATGGGGCTTGCTAGGGGCTAGGGGGTCTTACAAGGTTTTATGGCATTCGACAGGGGTTGTATCAAAGGTTTGTATGTCGTTGTGTAGGTGTTAAGAACTTAATGTACAGTCACTGTCACTATAGCGTTACACAGTAACAACATTCGGTTCCCTTGCGATGGCAACGTAAACTAAGCTCCTTTGCAGCCCAGGAAGTGGATGAAACAGCAGTGGAACTGGTTTTGCCATGTGTTCCCGGCGCATTCTTTGCCTCGTACGGCGCCGGTGCTTTGCGTCGGAGACTGCAGGAGACCATCAACATTTGCTTCAACATTCGGGTGTCTTGGATGCAGTGGAAAATGCATAGCCAATTGCGTGGTACGGTACCTTCACAAGGAACATGCCGAAGGATACAGAGTCGCAATGGCTTCATAACATGCCCCTAAAACGCCCCTAAAGACACGGAGTTTATAGTGACGCTACTAAAACCTGGCTGTGGCGAGTCAAGATAGCTTCTAAGCTTGGGGCTTCATGCTACCCTACTACTGGTGATATCGGTTTACTGTGTACGGTTCTGTTCGAGTCGCCAGGACCACGCAGGAGGAATGCCGGGGTGTCGCATATTTGACCTAGAATCCTGGACCCCCACACCCTGGAGTTTATGCCTATGCCTGTCGCGGTCCAGGTTGAGGGCGAAGACAACAGCATCCGAGTCTGCCAGCGCCTTTCGGAATTTGGACCAGGCGCACCCTAATGCGGTGGCTTATAAAATACTGATCAATACTATTGTGGTTCCTTATTACGGTTAAGTATATAATGGGCCCCAAAACCCTATTCCAATTATAAAGGCCCCTACATTAAACCCCGAAATCTTCAACCCCCTACACTCTGAAGGGCCAGGCCCTCTAAAACAGATACACTCAAATAGTGCCTCGACTCAGCTGTCATGGATCTCCAAGTAGGTGTTATAGGGGCCTGAATGGTATGTAAGCAGTAGTGTCCCTCATCGCTGCCCATATAACATACATGTATAGACAGATCCGTAAGCTCTAAACTCTAAACCCCAATACCCTGCTCTGACCATTCAGGAAGGGGGGTTTTGGTTTCTGGCCTTTCATTTGAGATTTAGGGTTTTAGGATATAGTTGGCCATAATAGTCGGCTGTGTTTAGGTTTCCCTGTCGACGCACCTTTAGGGTTTAGGGGGTTCTTAGCCGGGGTGGTTCTGCAATATAGCTATATTAGGGGAATGTATGGAGTACCATGCTGTTCCTTGGTTTATGCAGGACTCAAGATCTTAGGCTGAATTTTCGTGGGTTTACAGGGTCTCGAACTTAGGGTATCATATCGACTGCCGCATAGCTGTATAGTCCAGATTTTGTTGAGACGCATAGGGCCGTTGGTGTAGAAACTACCTAGACCCTCCTTCTACCCTCTATTAGACCCTAAATACCCACTATTCGGGACCATATACCCCTATTTGAGGGTACAAGGAGGGTCCTGGTAAGTTACGGAGTGATTTGAGGACCCTTAAACGGGGCCTGCCTAAGTTTAAGCGTTGGAGCTCACAGCTCACAGGCGGGTCTTAACCCCTGGGCAAGTACAGGCGTTTATTGGGCACTACTTGTATCCCCTAAACCACGACTCCTAATGACATAAACCTATAAGCCTTAAGCCCCAAAATTCCGAACCCCAAGCCTAAAACCCTAAACCCTTAGCCCTAAAGCCCGAAACTTAATCTTGGGCAGAAAGCCTACCGCGACTCGTTATTCGGACATTACAGAAGCCCAATATAGCAACACTTCTGGAATCCCATATATTGACAGTTATAAGAATCCTTGTCGGCATCTTATAGTATAGGTTTTAGCGCTTTTTGTAGAGCTTTGTATTGAAACTCTTCTAAGCAACCTTCGGCGAAACGGCTCTTTTGGGGAACCAGGTGCTGCCGATCGGTTTCTGGGTGCCGAGCTTCCCGGCGGAAGTGCCCACGCGACTGGGCCCTTCTTGGGACTGACAGGGAGTTCTGGAGGTGCCTGTACTATAGGGCCCAAATAATTCCTGTAATATGTTGGGGGTTCCTTGTTGTAGTTATAGTAGAATGTGCCCCAAAACCCTATTCTAATCATATAGTAAGGCCCCTATAGTAAGGACTTACAAAAGGCTATGCAGGATCTCAGAAGGGCCAACTATCCACGCTTAAGGATCATATGTGCATTCAAGCAGACTGTACTTCACAATCCGTTGGTCATCCGTACAGGCCCTTCAATAAGATGTCTGATGTCCCTTAGCCCAGAACCATCAGCACCACCAGGCCCGAAATCCTCAAGTGCTAAACTTTCGCAAGGACTGCGGAGGGAAAACCCAATATAACCCCTGAACAAAAACCCTAAACCAACTCCGAGCCCAAGCTGGAAACCCCAACACCTGAACTGCAGTTTGGTTTCCACAGTTAGGGGTTTGCCCAGAGCTGTTTACAGTGTCGCCAGTGAAGGACCTGGAGATTGCGTTTCAGGTTTCGTCGCCTAGGGCAACATACAGAAGCCGGATGATGAGAACTTGCGTTTTCGTTTGGGGGGCGGGGGTCAGACCCCCGCATTAGGCACCGGATGTGCGAGACCTCCTTTTGCAATCTTAGTATCATGGACTCGAAAAGTTCGGTTCGTGTCCTTGGTTTCCATCACCATTCTTTGTGGGCGAATAGCTTGCCTAGGGCTCAGAGCCAAATTCTGCCTGATTGTTCCCATGGGGGGCCTTTGAGGCTGCGCAAGCTCCCAAACTTCAAGGCTTTATGTAGGGATACAGGGATACCTTTGCGATTCTCGCCCTGGGCTTCAGGGTTCAGTGTCTAGGAACTTCTAGTATAACGTTTGTGGAACCTGTTTAGGGTGGTTGTGACAACACTCCTTTTATTGATTTACCACTTCACAACCTTGCAGCAGGTCGACACAAAACGGAGCTAAAGTAAAGACTACAAGTAGAGTATAGGTTTTCCGGTTTAGGCTTCCGTTGAATCTGATTCTTAAGTTCAATTCACCATTCCCACAAGTCATGGGGCCTTCATCTCAATCTCTGAATCCACACAAGCTCAGGTGATCAACTGGACCGCCGCGCCGAACCCGTTTGCAGCAAATCCCAACTTGAACATCGGAGTGCCCCCAGGCTTCAACCCCTCTGAAACGGGTGTCGCGCTGGGTTAGTAGCTTTCTTTGAAGCTGCTGAGAGTGGAAAGGTTGTATGTTTCTTCCTGGGTCACTTTTCTGGTAAACCCTAAACCCTAAACCCTAAACCAGGCACCTGGGGGTGAGTGACATGTAAAGCAGTCGCGACACCCTTGGGAGATCCCTCGTGGGTTTATCAACCACGGCCGTACTTGGAGGATCATGGGACTTAGTGAGTATGGCCACTAGGGTTATAAATAAGGTAACGATACTGTAAAATGTGTGTATATATATATATATATATGTAATCTTAACTTATATCCCTAATTGAGGTACTTATAACCTTACCTACTAAGTCAAATGATCCTCCAATAATTCAGCGTGGAATTCGCTTGAGTCCTCACACGCTTAAACCCTGTGGGTACCAAGGGACCCCATGAGTATGTACCCGGGTGTAAGACCTAAGGCTTTAGGGGCTTTGGGCTACGGGAAGCTAGGAATAAGGCACACGGGCTTGAGATAGTACTAACGTGGGTTCGTACTTGGGGCCTTACATCATATGATTATTGGGTACTTGGACCCTTAAGGTAAGGACTCTGGCAGAACGCGGAGCAGGTCTGCCACCCCAGAGGCATCATTGCAGGATCACATGAGCAGCTTGCTCTAGCCATTTGATCTGTCTAATGTTGATCTAGGAATCCCTAGGGCTCCAGTCACCGAAATAGTAGATTACTGGGGCAATATAATATGTAACCTACTATTTAGGTAGCTGGAGGCCTAGGGATTGATAGTAGAGTCGGCAGACCATGCTTAGACCCAACTTTGCTAGGTCAGGTTTCTCCTTTGCAAGAGACTTCTTCGGCTGAACATGACATAGAGATCATAGAGATGAAAAGTAAACTCAACCCTGTAGACCCTAAACTGCCAACTTTAATATAGGAGCCTAAATAATTACCAATACTTTTTTCGGGGGGGGGGGGGGGGGGGGTTCCTTTTTATGGTTTTAGTATAATATACCCGAAAACCCCATTCTAGTTATTAAGGCCCCTATATTAATCTTTGAGGTCTGGGCCTCATCAAAGGAGACGCCTGTACTAGATAGTACATCGCCGCTAACCATTTGCGCTCGCTGTCCAAAACTGACGGCGAAGCTCGGCAAAGACCTTGCTTTTGCCAAGCTTTCCCGAACTTGGTGTTGAAGGTTTTCGTTATTCAATTCTGGAGTCGTTGTGTTCAAAGCAATGGCAAGCTTTGCGCCCGTCCTTGCAACTGATGGCGTTCAAAAGTCCTGTCGTGACTGGTGCACGGATCGTGGCGTTGTGGGCATTCCCGAAGATCATGATTACACCTGACTCTCTCTATATAGCATAGATATGTATGTATGTGTGTATATATATATATGTATGTAACTAGCATAGAAACAGTGTTACTATCAACCCGGGAAGACCGTGAGCATCAAGAGGATAGGGTTCATAGGGCTTCTAGGGTTTAGGGTTTAGGATTTTAGGGTTTAGGAGTTTAGGGTTTAGGGTACAGTGGCAGCACGTTTCAATTCTTGAAGCAACGGTGCAAGTTAAGTAGTGCTCCCGCCAAGAAATCACGATGGCAAGGTGGATTTCATCCTGTTAGTCATAGGCGAAATCTCACTGATTGCACGAGCTACAGAAGGAGAGTGGGGTATCATCGACAGTAACATCCGCGACGGCATGTTCCGCGATAGCGACAGCACACGGAGCTAACAGCATGAGGGTCTGATCTGTCCCCCCTCCGCCTCCTCCTCCTCCCTCCTCCTCCTCCTCCTTCTCCTCCTCCTCCTTCTCCTAAGCCTTCTTCTCCCCATCGCCATCTTCACCGGCATCATCATGCTTCTGTGTGTGCGTGCACGGCGAAGTCTATCTGAACTTAATGAAAACCTTCTGTGGCCCCCCCTTGTCAAAGCATTGGCCAAGGAGAAAGGGCGACTGACAGCACCGTGCAAGGAGTGTCGGTCTTCTTTGTTAAATGATACGACGTAGCGTAGCTGCTCTAAAGCCTCTACACATACTTGTATGGAGATGCAGGCAGTTATAGGTGATAATGGTTGTCCGTGTCCTGGCGAAATAGGGCCAGGGGTGGTGCCGGAGAAGATAGGGTTCGGAATTACGCAGCTTCTGAGACTGCTAGCGACTAATCTCCGATCTTTGCGTACTCCGCTAGACGAGACGTTCATTGTTAGAAGCCTGTACCTGGACCCCAAAAGTATGTAGAATAATAGCCTTTTTATAGGTTTTGGGCCATTATTTTACCTGCTTTTGGGGGTTTAGGTACGTTGGTTTGCCTTTGCCTTTTGGGTTCGTGTTCGGCAGAGCGTGGCGCAGGTGGCCGGCACAGCCCTAAATTACCCTGAACCCCACAGCGCCAAACCTGGAAATCCTAAACACCCAAGGCCCGGAGACCCTCAAAAATCAGCTGTCTGTCCGCAAATCAGAGCATGTGCCTCGACTTTCTACTGCGGACCACATTAGCATGAACCCATATAGCACCCCCTTTATACACCTGTTCAAAGAGCCATGAATAGAGCCCTAAACTACAACCCCTAACAGAGCCTTGATTATTAACGCGTAACACTGAAAGCACCGAAGCCCGGGTTTACCCATAGTCTCCATTGTAGTTTTTTGTTTAACAAACATGATATTTAGGGTCCTATGAGGTAGCCCAAATTGGATTTACAATGGAGACACGGGTAGGGTTTGGGGTTGGCAATGTTGCAGGGCTTCGTAGGAGCTTCGAGCGTTAGGGGTTTTGTGCCGGGGTTATAGAGTTAAGGGTGTTTTTTTTCGCAGCGGGTTTGTGTTTAGACTGTTTAGGAGTTCAGGTTTGTGTTTTATTCTTGGATCGATGCGGGTTTTTCAGGAGTCCGAGTTTTACTTTCGCAAAACATCCGAACCCAAACATGTTGAGTATTTAGGGTATAGAACCGCACCAAGTATCAGATCACAACTACCTCCATCCGCAGCCCTCATAGCTCCGAGTAGCTGAGGCACATGAGCTCACATGCCAACCTTTCAATCCCAGCCTTGCCTTGGTAATGTATGGGCCTTAACAATTAGAATGGGGTTTTGGGGGTTCCTTATATAGTTATGGTATGATATACCCCCAAACCCTATTCTAATTATTAAGGCCCCTGTAGTGACCTTGTCCCCATGGTGAGATTTCGGTCTCCTGTTCATGGGTTCATGAGCAGGGGAGTGGTTCATGACTGTTTCCAGGACAAGCCGAAACTCACAGTTGGACACGCCACTCTCTTCACCCCCCAAACCTAACTTCAAAGACCCCGGTTCAGAGCAGATAAAACAACAAGCTTTATCCCACACCGTAACTTGAACGCCTGGACCCGAGTCGAGTGACCCTAGCATCCCCTAGTGTTTCGGTCAACTCTCGTTTATCCAGAGCACCTAAACCAATAAAACCTCAACTCCTTAAAACCCTACAGCCCCAAAGTCCTAAGTGCCAAGAGCCTTAAACCACTCAGCTCGCAAGCCCGTAGAAACCTTCAAGCCCTAAACCCTCAACCCCTGAACTTCTGCCCCAATGAAAGCTTCAAACCTTCGGCATAAAATCAGAAAAATAACCTTAGCATGACTGCCAAGCTTTCTCATGACCCGACTCATGAGGTTGGGGGGGGGGGGGGTGGTTGGGACGGAGGAGGGTATAGAAGAGGTTTCGGTTCAAACTGACCCGACAAGGAGTGTTTCGGGGTTCAGAGGTTCCGGGGTGTGTTACTTGGTGTGGGTTTTGGCATAGGGGCCCTTTGGTGGTTTTGTTTTGGAGATTTCAGGTTGAGGACGGTGGGTTCAGACTGTCGAGGGTTTTACAAATTAAGGTTTAGACTAGAGCAGGTTTAGGGCCTTTCATCTGGTTGTGGTTGATGTCTTGCCTGGGGCTTGGACACTTCCCCGTGATGAGCTGCACGGGCAACTCTTCCGCCTCCAAACCCTTCAGTCGTCTATTTTCTATGATGCTGTGTGATGATGGGCGTGTGTAAATAGAAACCTACGTAATCAGCTGGCAGTGTAAGTCAGTCGGTCACTTGTTGTCTTTTTTTGCTAGTGATCAAGGCCCTACTGCGGCCTTCTGGATGTACTTGAAACAGGTACTTGAAGTTGCAATCCGCGGAGGTAGCTTGCTCACTGGGTCCGCGGATCCTCCAAGCAGGGTCCATGGAAGAAGCCTGATTTTGCATGTTTGCTACATCCCTGTCTAGGTTTTAAATGTACGCGCAATGGCTACGTTAGGCCTTAAAGTCTGAAAGCTGTAGGCCAGGGACCAACAGCACTTCGCCAGGAGTTCAACATCACGCTGCAATATGGGTGCTTGACGATTTTTTAGGGTGGCCTCATAATACAACTATCGCGTGCAGGCCGCCCAATACGCAGTTAGTACATGCCAAAACTACCGAAGCCCAACAACTAAACACATAAAAAGAAGCCTTGCTATGAAATTTCGAAGTGCAGGACGATAGAAGTGTATGAGCCCCTGATGTTACAGTACCCTGTGCTAAACCTCAAACCCTACACCCTAAACCCCAACCTCTGAACCCTAAACCCTAAACGCCTAAACCCCTTAAACTGGAGGTCTTGGTGGTCGATCCTCGGGATTTGGAGACCCCCGATCCCGAGGCGAGAGAGCAGAAGCTCGGGTAGTGTTTATATGCATGTTTTTTGTCTCTCTCTCTCTCTGTCTCTCTCTCTCTCTCCCGTTCTGTCTCTCTCTGTGGCTCTCTGTCTCTCTCGCTCCACAGAGCCACAATAATATCAATTTACGATGTTAGCGGCTCGGGCTTAGGGATGTTTCAGGGTTTAGGTTGTGGTCGTGTGGGGGAACCTGGCAGGGCGAGCTCCAATCCCTAAACCCTAAACCCCTAAACCCTCAACCCTAAACCATCAAGCCTGTGTACAAAGGTTGTTTTTGGATTTTTAGGGGCTTCGGTGCATTGCATGTAGGATGCTTACAGTGCTCAGTCCTAGTCGGGTGGCCCTATACTCTCAAGCCCAAGCCCAGGTATCTTGTTTGGTGGGGGTCCTTTGGACACTTAACGAAGAGGGTTGTTTTTTTTCAAAAAAAAACCAGGGTTTTTAAAAACGAGAAACCCTCTTCTGTTTTTAAAAACCCTCTCCTAAACTGCAACAGCCTATTTTCTCTTCACCCTCCGGGTCCTTTGGTTGAGAGGTTGGGTTTCTGGTCTGGGTTCTGAGAGGCGGATGCTGTTTCCGGCTAGGGTTTAGGGTTTAGGATGTCTTGTTTCCTGTAACTAAGGAGAAAAGACACGACATTTCTTAATCAGGGCTCTGAGTGCAGCATGGTTGTTGATAAATTTGGGAGGCTGTGATGACCGCAGAAACCCTCAACCCCAAATTCTGAGTCCCTAAACCCGGAGTATGAATCCCGAAACTCGGACCTTAAACCCTGAACCTGAAGCCCTACAACCCGAAACCATGTCCGTTATGTCGTTTGGCGTAGGTTCCATAGTACGGAATGCTCTTGTGAGTTTCAGAAAACCAAAGGGTCCTCTGTAAACTGCTCAGATAGCAGCACCGGTGCTACATAAGGACCAGCAGACAAGGGTTTCAGGTTTTCCGAAGATCCGCAAAGCAGCAAGATGGAGAGGATAGTCGGGTTTTGGGCTTCGGTATAGTGTGCAAAAGCGCCATGTACGCCTTCCAGCGACCCACGCAGCCGCCCACTGAGGCCGGGGCTTCATTCTGCATGTTTTGTAGAAGCCTAAACAAATACCAATACTAGTCTTAGGGGTCCTTTTTTGGTTATACTACAAAGGATCCCAAAACCCTATTCTAATTATTCAGGCTCCTATCGTATTCAGGTCCTGTGCTCAGTCTTGCCACACCAATGTTCCCAGAGGCCTCAATACTGGTCCAGGCTTTGCAGGCAGCAGTACATCAGTGGTACTATAGGGGCCTTAGAAGTCACCTATACCAGCTTGGGGGCTCCTTGTTACAATTATAGTCCAATGAGTGGTTCCCAAATCCGACAGGGAACATGGCCCTGATAGCGAGTTTTTGGCTCAGGGTTTAGAGGGTGCGTGTTTGACTACCATAACGACCCGCGAAAGCATCAGAGCATATATTGTTGAAGCCTATACCCCCATGTAGGCAATATGCCCGAATGTTTTCCCTAGACCCCAAAGCCTTCACCCTAAACCCAAATCGCTTCATGTAGAGGCCCCTGAATAAAGGGGGCCTATTTAATGCGTGTTTTGCTTTATTCGAGCCGGTACCAAAAAAATTGGCGGCCTAATTCATGCGATTTTTTGGAAGTTGGGGGATTTGTTTGGTGGGTTTGCTCCTGTCTGCTGATGGTTAATCTTAAGGCACCCACGACCCTAAACCCCCACTCCAAGCCCGAAGCTCTCCCCAAACCCGAAACCCCACCTGCTTAAGCCTAAACCTTGAAACTCTCCCTAGCAGGAAATTGCCTTATTTGCGACTAGTAGTCAAATGCCAATCTACTAAATAGACCTAATTCTGGCGCTTTTGTTCTAAGTTTACTAAATAATTCGGCCTAAGGCTCGGTGCCTTCGAGGTCTTGGGGTAACTAAGGGCTTTCTTGCTACAGAACCCTCTTAAACCTTTGTAATGAATTACTCAAGTAACTTATTAAGCACCGGAACCTACCGAACCCTCCTAAGCATCCTCTTGCACCCGAGTACTTAACTAAGCACCTAAACCCCCCCAAACCCGTCTACTTAAGCCCCCCAGACACCAAATCAACCCTACACCCTAGTACTACTTAAGCCCCCAAACCCCGGGACCCCCCATTTCCCTTCTAACTTAATCAAAGCCTCCCAGACCCTGAGCCAGCCCCCAGACCCCGGGACCCCGCAATTCCCGTCTAACTTAATCAGCCCCACCCAGACCCTATCTCCCAAAGCCTTGTAGTAGCCCTTAGAGAACCCCCCGAACCCTAAACCCTAAACCCAACGCCCCCGNCTTAATCAAAAGTTTTGGTCGGGGGGGGGGCCCTATTAAACGGGCCGCAACATTTCATCCCTAAACACTTGCCTTAAAACCTAGACGTGCGAAGGTTTCTCTGCGCGCTCCCGCCGCCACTGCAATCTCGCAACATCGGGCACTCGGCTGCGACGCGCGGAGGCGAGGCATGGATTCCAAATGTTTAAACCTCTGACCCCACGTGCAAACGCATCATAAGCATATACATCCTAAACCCATCAAAACCCGAAGCCTCCAACGCACAGCGCTTGCAATACCCGTTCAATATCCGCTTTCGGGTTTCCGCCGCAGTTGATATGAAAAGTGCACATACTCCTCAAAGTTGTTCATTGAAGGGGTATTTGTTCCATTCAGTGGCTTCCCGCGGTAAAAGTCCGAGTGCCCACCATATCCATAGACTTCCCTTAAATGCGATGCTACAGTTACTTGCGTTGGGAGAAAGCATTACACCTGAATCTAAACCCTTTTCTTCGCCAAGCCCGAAACCGCTATCCACCGCAGCCCGGCGCCATGCCGCGGTGGATGGCGGCAGCACAGAGGGCGATGTCTGCCTGGTCCCGTCCGCCACGCGGGACACTGATGGCTGGACTTTCGTCGAGCTCCAGGAATGCAGGAAGGCAGTGGTGCGGCGGGCCTGCAGGGCTGGGCCAGCTCCGCGTGAGCAGCTGGCGCTCCGTGCGACACCAGTTGAACTGTAAGAAGTGTGCATCCCTGCCAGGTCCAGGAATTGCCCTGTTTCTTGTACCCGGGATGGAAGCGATCCAGCATTCCGAAATGGATTCAGAGAGAGCCGACCTCTCTGGAGCACAAACTGGATGCACTATGCAAGGCCCTCCTGCCCTTCCATGCCGGCCTGACCGGGACAGTCTTCGCGCGCCCTCTTGCAATCCTGCCTCACCGACACCGACTTCGAAGGATGCTTTTGCTTTTACATGGTGGTCATCCAAAATCGCAAGGGCACCTTGTTCTATAAGGTGGGACGGACAGCGGGGAACCGCATCAACCCTAAACCAAACAAACCCTAAACCCTAGACCGTAAATTCAACGCCCTCGAAGCTTGGGCATTGCTCCAAGCTTCACAACCTCAAACCTTGAACTTTCTGGTCGTTCACGGCTTGGTTTAAAACTAGAGCTTGCAATTAGAGGGTCGTCGTGAGGTTTGATGAGCTTGCAAGCCTAGGGGTCCAAACACCTAATAATCATACACTCTCCCAAATTAACCTGCAAGTACCTAATATTGGGTCCTTTGGACCCTTAGGGAAAAGCATAATGGCGAGAACAAGGAGGACCAGTCCGGTTTGTAAGGATACAGACCCTCAAGTAGACCGCTGGATAGAAGTCTTGCTTGTTGGGATGGCGCCCTAAGCAGCCAAGCCCTAAACCCTAAACCTCTACACTCTTAAACCCTAAACCCTGAACATACAGCAGGTCAGCCAAAGGAGGGACCAATTGAATCGTTCGGAGGTTAGGGTTTTGAGTTTCGTAGTCCCTTGTAGTCTCTAGGGTTCAGGTTCAGAGTTTAGGGTACTCTAATTTCTGTAGATACTCAATGCCTCATACCCCATAGACCCTAAATGCCCTGGTGTATTTGCCTTTATTGTGCAGGTTTCACTTTCTGGAGGTTCCGGAGATCCAACCAGTAGAATAGAGCAGCGATTAGACGTGTTCATTCGTCTACCTTAGTTGGGGCAGTCCTTACAACCTTGATGAAACCTCTGCTTTACAAATCCCGTGATCCCTTACGTAGCCTTTACATCTGATACTGCCCCCACTCAGTAACAGTCGAGTCATAACTATACATGGCCTCATTTAGCCCTTACTATGACCCCTGTTATCAACTTATTGTATGGGGGCAGTACTAAACGTATACCTGAATCAGATCCTTTTCGAGAGGACTGCTTCGCCTCTTCCCTGGCATCTTGGCGCAACCGGAACAGCGGCAGCAGCCGGCTTGCGACATGCAAGACAACGGAAGCAGAGGCCTTTTATGAGGGATTTAGGGTTTAGGGTTATAAAAAGGGTTATACAAGGCAACGGAAGCAGAGGCCCTTTACGAGGGATCTAGGATTCAGGGTTGAGGGTTATAACAGACAACGGAAGCAGAGGCCTTCTACGAGGGCTTTAGGATTTAGGGTTTAGGCTTATAAAAGGCAACGGAAGCACAGGCCTGCGTGTGGGATTTAGGGTGTAGAGGCACCAGGGGTTCAGTGACTCGCTTCGGGCACTTCAGAGGGGTTCAAGTTTTAGGTTCTAGGGGCGTTCTTAGGGTTGGGCTCCAGCATACTCAGTATTGAAATCATAGCCCTGCTGCTTTCACTCCCTGTAATCCATAGCCCTGAACCCTACGTCGTTCCTTGAAACCCCCAACCCCAAACCCGCCAAAATTGCTCCCTGTAATCCACAAACCCCAAACCCGTAAAGCTTGCATGGAGGCCGATCCCTAACCTAAACCTTCAGGCCCAAAGGGCCCTAGGTACTGTTATGGCTCAACCCTAGACCGAGAAGTGCATGGAAGGTGGGCAGCTTCAGCAGCAAGGCTTGGCGCCAGCGAAGCCGAGGTGAAGAAGGCCGGGCTTAGGGGCAGGACCCCGGAACAGTAGGATTTAGGGTGTTTAGGGTTTTGGGTTTTGGGGTCTAGGGTAGTTAGGGTTTAGGGCGTTGGGGTTTAGGGCTTAGGGTTTTTCGGTGCAAAACCTACTTATTAAAAAATACATACTGAAATACATTACAAAGAACCCATCAGCAGGAACCCTAAACAAGCTGAGCTTCGGGCTAACCCTTAGCTCAACCCTCGCCAGGGCTGCTTTTGTACGAGTTTTGCTGCGGGTATCACAGGGGCATCTCAGACAGAGGTGGGCTTAAAAGATACTTATTAAAGATACGGGCTTAAAAGATACTTAGAGATACGAGGGTTCAGGAGGGTTGAGGGCGTTTACAGTTACATGGACATATAGTATAGCAATATGGCCTTGAGACTACCCTTGGAGGTGATCTTACTTGTATCTTTGCTTCTAACCTTCCTTCGGCGCACGCTTACACATGTTTGAAATTCTAGCCACATACAACTCTTCTTATGTTACAATTCCCACTATCTAGGCACCATACTGAACTACAAACAACTTAAACAATTAAGGTAGGCTATACTAAGCGCTACAACAAACTAAGCTAAAAGAAAAAAACGTAGACTATACCAAGCTATACTACGCTGTACTAACCTATGCGACCTTACTGAAGTATGGCCAGGTCCTGGAGGTGGCATCGGAGGCGGCCAAAGCAGCCGGCCTCCTCATTGCCAGCCAGGCGGCGCGGTCGCAGGGTTTTAGGGTATATGGCTATGGGTTTTAGAGTTTTAGGATTTTAGGCTTGGATCTTCTGCGGGGTGGGATTTGTGCTTGGTTGCGGGCGGCCAGAGTCTGGAACGGGGGCCACACTCTTCTCCCTAAGGGTCCATCTACCATATGTATATACTGGTGGTGCTAATGCACCTTGTTATATGGGCACCCCATATATCTGCACGGATCCTTAATATGGGTGATATTACGGTTGCAAGGTCGAGGTTAGCGGGTAGCGGCCCATGCAGCACCACTCCACCGGAAGCCAGGAGTGCTTGCTAGGCTACATCCCCTCTTGGGGCCCCTGGCCCCGGCTCCTGTCAAAAAATGTCATCTGAAGTCTGCTGCTTCATAGCGTGTCGGGGTTTAGGGGTTGAAGGGGCTTGAGATAAAATTCCTCTATTCTTCTAGTTGCGCCCTTACTTGAAGGATCAGGGTAGTCAGTAATGGAGTTACACGTCTACAGGACAGTTGTTTGCAGTATGAGGCTTTTGGAGTATACTTGTGTGGTCACATTTTCATTGTATAGGAGCGACAAGGGAATACTATGACTACTTGCAGCGGCCTTTGTCTTAGTTTTTGGAGACCTCATAGCCTGCCAGAGAGGCAACTCGAAACCTCAAGGACAAGAGTCTTAATGTCCTAGACCAGCAAGCTCCACCATCTTCACATTCAGTAATGGCATTCTCGTTTGTCCCACCCCTCGTGTTCCCTGTAAATCTGAACCCCTAAGCTAAACCTTCAGCCCCCTATCCCCCTGGGTTTGTCTGAATTCCCACATCCGCCTGTGACTCATTTCTTGATATAGGCGCAACCCCCAAGGCTCCAATCCGTAAGCCTGCAACCCTGAACCTTTCCTAGACGAAAGTTTTGACATTTGCTTGGGAGACAAGGAGCTCAACACAAAAAGCTGAAAACCGCCTCGGTTTCCCCAAAAACCTAGGTTGGAGCAGAAGTGATCGAGACCAAGGCATTCGAGGCCGATTTGCTGCTCCTTGTCGGTTACCATAGGAGCCTGAATAACTTGCAACACTATTATTTGTATCATCCGACCGTATGCCCAGTAGTTCGTCTCTTGGGGTGTCTTAAGCGCATGTGGCGAATCTTAGAAACGTAAACCAAGAACGCCAAGGTAAAAGGTTCCCATGTTAATGCCCCGCCAGTCGACCGCGATTCCAGCACAGTAAGCTATTTTATACATCAAGCCGATCGATGAACCCAGCACAGCAAGTTATTATATACATCAAGCCACTATGTGCACAATGCCGCAGCTTGAGACGTACGTGTGTCAGTACGTGTTGTATAGTATCATTCCTTAGGGCTCCTGATTCTCACTCTTGGATATATAGCAGTCCCCAACACCCAGTTTTAACTATTGAGGTGCATAGGTTGGTTGTTTCTTGGAGTCGAGGCTCTTATTTTCAATCGCCTGCCGGAGAATGCTGCAGGCTACAGTAAATCACTTTGTTTTCTGCTTCTGTGAGTTGGGCATTCTTCCCAGGACTGCAGTAGACCAGCAGTGTGAAGAGAAGATCCGTGGCATCGTGAAGCTTCACTTCCCCTCGCATGCTTTCCTCGGCGAGGAAACGGCTGGGCTCAACTGGCCAAGTTGGTTGCATCTAGGGTTTGGGACAGTTCACTCCATGATCGTAACCCTGGCAAGTTGAACTAATGGAATAAACTTCACAGAGGGATCATCTTCCATAGAAAAATCATTCCGCTGCACGACGGATGCCTCCACCTAGTAAGTAGTTAAGGAGTACCGTTTCGCTCTGAAAAGTCGGATAGCTGCGTCTAGATGCAGATCTCGGGCGGGTATCCCAAGTCTCCAAAGCAAACCATAGCACGAAGTAGTTTATCTTAGAAGCTACCTGTCAAACAACCCCCGAATCCTGCAACCCTAAAGCCCCTCCATCCCCAAGACCCTGCCCTAAACTTCTTTTGGTCAGCATCTGAACCAATGGAACCAAACTCTCTAAACCCCAAACCCTAAATGCCCCAAATGCCCTAAACCCAAGACCCTATAAAACCTAAGGCCTAAGCGCTGTAAAGCCTAAACCCTTAGCATCCCTAAGCCCTCCAAAGCCTAAACCCTAAACCCTCTAAACCCTAAACCCAAAGCCTTAATCCTACAAGGCCTAAACCCTAAACCCTCTAAACCCTAAGCCCAAAGTCTTACAAAGCCTAAATCCAAACAGGAGTCGGCCGGGTCCGACCTGGATGCCACGCTCGCCTCCGCTGGAATCTTGGCGGTTTAGAGCTTCAGGGTTTAGGGCCTAATTTAGGGTTGTTTTTTGGGGGGGGTTTAGGGTGTATAGGTCTTAGTTTAGGGCATAGTTTAAGGGTTTAGGGTTTTTGGGTTTAGGGCCTAGTTTAGGGTTGTTTTGGGGCGGTTTAGGGTGTATAAGGCCTAGTTTAGGGCTTAGGGTCTGCGGCCCCAGGGGTTTCAGAGCTCCGTTTAGGACTTTAGTTCTTGGGTAATTGAGGCAACCTACTTAGCTCCAAGCATCCCCTCTAGCTTCACCCTACGAAGTCGGATGTCTGCAGTCCTGCATTCAGAACTGCTGGCTGTTATTACTTAACCTCTATGTGTATATGTGTATATGTGTATGTATACGTATATGTTCATGTATACGAATATGCAGATGTCTATGTATATATGTGCATATGTACCTATGTATATGTATGGATATAATGGGTGTAGAACAACGCCCTCCCCCTTCCGTAAAAAGAAACCAGGCTTGCTCCCAAAAGATAGGGGTAGTTCTCGAAATTAGTGTCCCTTGTAGGGTCCTTTTTATGAAGCTGCCGTACTAAGTACTATGTTGGGGACCTGGGGACCTAGTTTAGGCTTACAGAACTACCCATAAGCTTTAAATCCAGGGTGGAGAGTCTGACTTGCAGAGGCTAAGGCTTCAGGGTGTTGGGGACTAGGTGACTAGGCCTGAGGATGTCCGTCATGGTTTTGGGTTCCAGGGCTACCTGAACCCCAAATAACTGACATCTTGAAGGGTTTGTACAATGAAACCATCATACTGAACCCTAAACAAGGTGGATTTTTTATCGGGTTGAGGTAGCTTGAAGGCTTTATTGTATGCTTGAGGTTGACAGTCCAGGGGTTGGCTACAAGGCTGGCTGTGGATCGTCGACCCCATTGATGGCACCACCAATTTTGCAGCTGGACAGCCGCAGCGTGGCACGGATTATGGTAGGCTTTTCCTAAGGGAACATTCGGAAGGCACTTCCCGATGAGGCTATATGGAGATGCTAGCTACCTAATGGCCTTACGATTCTGTTGAGGACAAGACTTGCCAACAACTTCCATCTCCACCTCAACTTGATAGTTTTGTCGTGCCTTTGTAGTAGATTGTGCAATCGGCTTCCACACGAGACCAGGCAAGGCAAGCAGGAAAGTGCATCTGAGTACCTCGAAGTTTTGGGCATCTAACCTAAAAGCCACCTATATGCCCTTTCGGATCCCCTCAACTTCAACTGGTTGAGGGCCGGGAACGGAAAACCCGGCACCGCCAAAATCCAAAACGGGACCGGGAACGCCAAACCCGACACCCATGTTTGTTTTCAGTTTCCGGAGGGTGCCGGGTTTGCCGTCGCCGGTTCCGTTTTGCAGTGTGGGAGTGCCGGCTTTCCTTTCGTGTTCCGTTTGCAAAGGTCCCAGACAAGATGAAGTCCAAACGGAAGTGCCGACGGGAAATGCAAGAATTGCTTTTCCACGGACAGGAAATCCCAAACGGAACCACCAACGGAAGGGACCTCCCAAATGCAACCTCGCGCGAAAAGAATCATGATCAGGAACAGAAACTTGTTTGGGCCACTGTTTGTCCAATATGGGATATGGGCATTGCAAGTCTGGTGCGGCTGGTGCGTAGGCCCAAACCCCAGCTGCAAAACCACCGAGCCAACAGCTCTAATGCACACTACCCCGCAGCACTCAGAATGTTTTATGTTGGGCAAGTTCCTCTCAGAGGGAGTGTTTCGAGTTTCAGCGTTCTCAAGGTGTTAGGGCTTCAGACGGCAGATCAGGGCTTAGTGGAATGTTGGTTTCCACACTTTCCGGCTTCTGTTTGTTACATTTTTGGATCTAGAGTTTCTGATTCAGGCTCTTAGAGTCTCATAGACACAGGGAAAAAGTTTGCCGAACGGGAACCCCCATAAGCCTTAACTCCTGTAGCCCTACACCCCAAAACACCCTGAAGACCCGAAGCCCTAGAGCTGGAAGCTCGAAAGCTAAAGCACCCTACGCCGAAAGAAGACAGAGTGTATAGCCGGTCATTTACCACCGACCCCCGAACCCTAAACCCTAAACCCCTAGACCTCTTCAAGGCCCATGTAGAACCGCCCTAAACCAGATGGAAGGATGTCTGCAGTTTCCATCGGAGTAGCTTTCGACGGCGAGCTACAAGTGGGTGATACTCGCTGGCACTTAGCTGCATACTTGGACCATTAGGGTGTTGCTTCTTGTTCTTTTGGGTTGGTGTTTGCTGATGGACTTTAGGGACAGTTGCAATCAGGATATCTCTCTCAACCGTTCTCGAATCACCGTCTACGGTTCAGGGTTTGGGTGCGGGCTTGATGGTAATTGACGTGTTCGCGCTTCAACAGCCGTCTTTCTTGCAGCAGTCGAGGCTTCAAAACTTCGTGCTCTCCAGTTGATTATTGGGACTCCCCAACCCCGAACTCTAAAGCATAAACCCTAAAACCTCAACTGAGCTAGAAGCGCAGAGTGGTGCCGTCCCGATTCAAGGCTGTAACGCCGTCGGAAGCCGTGTTAGGCTAGCACTGGGTTGGGTCACTGGGTCATAGGCACTACAGGGTTTGAGGGACAGTAGCCTGCGATGTCGTCAACTGGGCTGCTAAGGCTACACCCCATCCCGTTCTCTGTCAATTTCAGTACTGGCAATGGAGAAAGTAGGAAGCACAAATTTAGGCGTGGCCACCATGAAAAGATGAAGAAAAGTCATCGTCATGACGTGGCTTGCTATCCAAATACAGTATACACGACAAACCGGAACGTTCAGCGATTGCAATGAAAGCAGTATGCAGCATACTCTGCGAAAAGTAATCGCGATATCAGCAGCAGTAAGCACAGGACAAATTCTTAGGGCATGGCTCGGGCATGTAACTGATTGTCGACACAGCCGGCAGGCCAACAACACTCACAGAACCAGTAGCAGCAATGACACAGTTGTCATGCTATTTTGAAAAGCTTACTTCAGACTGTCTCGACAAGCTGAATGCATCAACTAGCAGCTGGTACGGGGCAAATCCAGGCAATCCTCACGGCCTTCTTTGATGTGTTGCTTCATCACCGTCGTTATCATCATCGTCATCACCATCATCAGCATCATCACCACCATCACCATCATAATTTTCTTCTTCGAAGCTACAAAGTGGTTCGCAGTTGGCAGTGTAGGATATATGTACAGGTTACATGCACCAGCATTCATCATCAAGTTCCAAGCACAGACAGCATGCTTCAGTCCGCCATCGACACAATCTCCAAGTGCTTCAATACTGCAGTGTCAGCAGCACCTGGATCAAGAGCAACCGTCATGTTGCCCGGCTTGGGTGGCCTCGAACCACAGAAAGTCCAGAGTCTCGGTGATTATATGTTTATGGTTTTCGTGGGTAACAATGTCAACAACGATGATGACCCTCTGCAGCAGCAACAGTAACATTAGCATAATTGCTTAGCAAAAGTTTCAAGTATAGCTTTCAGCAAGAGTGGCCGCTATACTGGTCACCGCAGGCTAGGCAGCTAAGATATCACCAATAGGAATCCAGTGATTAAGGATAGTCTTCCGAATGACTGAGAACAGCCGAACACGACTAGCAACACAATGTAGATATCGGCATGCCACGGACCTCAAAGCAAAAGCACGAGCATGGCGCAGAATTTCCACTCTGCGCAGATCTCTATTGCCTAAGCCCATAGAAACCCTAAACCCTAAACCCTAAACCCTAAAGCTCAGGTAATCTACGAACCCTTTCGAGAAGAGCTCTTCGCAGCGTCTCGTGGGGCAGGAGCTACGCTGACGCTCGGTGGATGCAGTAGGGGCATAGGTTTAGGGTTTAGGGTTTGGGGTTTAGGGGCATAGGTAGAGGTATGCTGGGCTAGTCTATCCAGGTTTGTGGTACCTGTTGTAGGTGCCTTGCTCTTGTTGGGATCTTGCCATACGAGAATGATGAGGTAAGTAAGAACATGCACCATGTTTGAAGGTCCAGGATATGTGGTTGGGTGGGTTGAGAGCAAGAACCGCGTTGATGACACATTTCCGTACTGTTGATTGTTTTTTGTGCATTGTCGGAACGGTCTAGTTAATCGCTGATTTGGGAGGGTGTCGAGGGAAGGGACCGCAAGCACTCACCCCCTAGATGATAGCCTTCTGGTCATGCGAGGCCCACATCATCTCCCTCCCCCTCCATAAAATCAGAAAGACCCCTACTGCCTCGGTTCAAGCAAAACAGAAGCCTGCAGCTCCAACTTCCAGGTCCCTAAACCTCGAAACCTCTCCAACCTACAACAGCCTAAGCCGAGGCTTGAATAGTTCGGCTTAGTAACCGAAAACAGGTATGTCTAATCTAATGTTGATACACCCCAACCCCCTACATTTAATCGTTGTAACCCCCTTGCCGAACAACGCTATAAACCGTTGAAGACTTTGTCAACACCCTATTAAGTCCTTGTAAGATCCCGTAAGATCCTACAAACCCTGCACAACTGCGCAACCTTAAACCCATAAGCTCTACAGTAAGCCCTTTATACACCCTAAACCTGACCACAGGAATGGGTCCAGCATCCGCGTCTCCAGCTCCAAGAGCCTGTCAAAGGCGCACCGAGGGAAGCGGACGATTTGGGTTTCGAGTCCTGGGTCTACGCTCATAGGGCGTAGTAGGATATTCGCTACGGTTTAAGGTGTTTATAGGGGTTACTGTAAGGCTTCTAGAACCCAACTAGGGTTTAGGATTTTGCAGTCTTTAGCAGGTTCTCATGTAGAATGAGGACCTGTGCGAAAATAGGAGATCCTACGAGTTGGAGTTTATCCGGAAAGCTCCACTCCCTACAGCAAACCCAAAGCACCGTCTCTTGCCTTAACAGGATCTACAAGGCAGAAGGCAGATCCCTTTAGCGGTTTCCTGCAAAGTACCCTAACACCTAAACCCTAAACACCCCACAGCCACTATCGAGCTTGCCTCGTCCCCCGTTTCTCTCCTACAGGCTGTCGTGGCCTCTGGGGCACCCCCGAATCCGCGCTCTGCTGCGCCAGGCCTCTGTCGCAGGGTTCAGGGCTTTAGGGTTCAGGGTGCTGAGAGACTTGAGGTTAGAGAGGGCGAGAATACTGATTGCACGATTGCCTTAAAGTTGAGGCCAACAGTGCACCTCGCAGACTGCCAGCATAAAGAACCTTTGAATATCGGGACCGGGATACTTATAGACGAGAATCCTAGCACCCTTGGGGACATTGCTTTTGATTCGTAAGGCTGCCACAAACCAATAGCATGTGCAACAGAAACCCTAAGCCCTGCACCTAAACCCTAAACCCTATAAGCCCTAAACCCGTTGAAGCCTGCAAAAGCCCGAGCCCCTTTGCCTGAGGCTTCCGTGCAATGACGCTCCTCGCACCGCCGAAGAGCAGGACGGAACAGCCTCCTTTCCGTCTCGAAGGTCTCAAGGTTGACCAGGACCCCCCAAGGGCCCTTTAATGGAGGCCATATGGCACTTAGTTGTGGGTTTTTGGGGTATGTTAGAGGGTAATTGGGGGTTCTAGGGAGGGTGCAGAGATTTTGGTGTTTAGGAACTTTAGGGTGCAGAGATTCGGCTGATATTTCTCCAGTGCAAGTGTTGTTCAATCATTTTTTGCGGGCTTGTCCGCACTAGCATTGTGCCGGACGTTGAGGGTTGGTTGTCGGGGAAAGTTCGCCAGACCCTCAAACCCTATAATTCCAGAGCAGTAGACTGCAACAATCCACCTCAAGCCCGAGTAGAGGCCGGGCTTGTTAGTCATACTCCTTCCTGAGGGTTCCCGACTATATTTCCAAACCCTACCCTAACAAAGCCCTAGTACAAAAAACCTTCCAGTCTTTCATATTAACCCCCTATAGAACTTGTTACAGGAACCCAGATTAAACCCCTGGAAGTTCAGAATTGTAAGCAGAGGACGATTCGCATCCTGGGCTCTGCGGCCATCAACTTCGCCTGGTTGGCGTGCGGTCGCCTGGATGCCTGGTTCGAGGCATTCTTCTTTGCATGGCGGGTTTAGGGTTTAGGGTTTAGGGGGGTGTAAGCGTTTAGAGAGTCACATTTGCGGATCTATAGGGTTTAGATTTCAGGAGTTAAGGGGGTAGAAGGCTTGGGACTAAGCTACGGCTAGGCCCGGCTAGGCCTCGGTATTGGAGGGTGAGGCTTTAGGTCTAGGTTTTAGGCAATAAGGGACCAGTCTAGGGTTTGGGCTTGGGAATTGAGGGTTCGAGTCTCAGGGGTTTAGGGGTTTAGAGACTATGGTTTGGGTTTGGGCCTGGGGGTTTTTGTTCTGTGGTGTAGGGGTTTGCCGGACTGGTTTGGTTTATAGGGTTTGGGGTTTATACTTGTTCAGACATTCGGGGCCGGCGGGGTGTGGCGCAGGTGCATGTTAACCCAAAATTCCAAAAGCTCTCATGTCCTAAACCCTACGGACCCTCAAGCCGTACAACCCTGCATACGACAACGATTTGTGGATCGGTTTAGGGTAATGTAGGAACCTGATTAAGAAACCCTGGGCCTATAATCCCAAAATAGCAGGATTCATATAAGGAACCCTAATAAAGACCCAAGGTTTCTTAATCAGGTTCCTATATTATTTGGGTTTTCGGGTTTGGGGCATTTTCGGGTTTAGGAAATCAGGGTTTATAAGAGTTTGTTTAAAGGTGTATCAGAACGGGTTTGGTGGTTGACGGCTTTTGGTTTACAGTGTATGACCCCTGTCTTCAGGGCCTCCAGCCCCTATTTTGATTATTAATCAAGGCCCCTATAGTAGGCATTGCCGGTTCCCGTACCCGTGGTGCAAGTCACCGCAGGCGGACTTGAACAGCTGGGATTCTGCTGCGGGCGTGCTTTTGGTGGAGGAGGTCGGCGGAGTTCACCAAGAGGGCCCATATACACTACCATTGTGGAATTAGGTCCCAAAAACCAAAACGGGGATGGTCTTTTGGGACCGAGTTCCATCATAGTAGTGTACATGGACCCTCTGGGTAAGGGAGAAGGAGGGTAAGATCGCAGTGCGTGACAGCGATTGCAAGCACACTTCATTTAGAAGCTTTGCCGAACACACTTCCACACTACACTCTACTTGCGCAGGCCCCTATATTTGTACACAAGGTTGGTCCGGAATCCTACATGCTGGTTCAACCAGACGGCCTATAAGGCTCATCATTCTTGTGTTCATGCCTCAGGGCATCATGCTGTAGCATCTGCACGGGCATCAAAATTTCGTGAGTGCGAAGAGACGCCAGTGATTTCTTGGCTGCTGCGTCGTTACCCCAAACCCAAAAACGCTGTCTCTGTTCAGCATGACCGTGCCACCGTGATCGAACTGCTGTATGAGGGTCGCCAACCGTTGCCCATGATGCTGAAAGCCCAGGGTTTCCGGTTTTAGGGGTATTTAATCTATTATTATGACCGAAGGAAAGCCTTGAATACTGAAGCCTGAATACTAACGAATATCATTCCTTAAGGCTCCTTCTTTCCATAGCATGAGAAGCTCCAAAAACCCTATTCCAGTCTAAGGTGGCTGGCAACAGCAACAAAAACCCTAATGCCACTAAACTACGGCTTTGAGTTTTTAAGAAAAGTGAGTGAAAGCCTCGACACAAGGTGCAAGCCGAAACCGTCACTCCGAGTCTAAGGATACCTAAAGTTCTTAGTGCATCATCCCTGTAGACACGCCATCCTTGAAGCCCTCTACCTTAAAGCCACACAGCCTATACTTGCCCAAGCCGGGGAGCTTTAGCCACACCTTTAAGGCTGAAGACATTTCCGACCCTGCCCGACGCCGTGTAGTGACTCATCCCCCACCCTAAACAACCTTTACTTCAATGCACCCTCATCCCGCAATGTATACAGTTTGAATCCTACCCCATAGAGCCGCCTACAAGCCCTACACCCTCAACCCTACAATCCCCTCTCATCCCTCCTCGCCACACTCCTCTCCTCATGTTCTTACACCCTCTGAACCCTAAACACCCTGGAAATACTCGAAACACTCCAGTCCCCATGCCCTGCACGAGAGCCCTTTTAAACCCTTCGGAGCATCTGAGGCCGGGGGCCGGGTAACCGACTGCCTCGGCAAAGAATTCAAGTTGACAACACGGCCCATCTGCGCCAGCAATGGCCGCATCCACGAGGAGCTCTTGGAGGTCCGAGTTTATTTTAAGTGCCTACATACATTCGCACGTACATACACACATCCATGCGTGCATGCAGGCAGGCAGGCGGACAGAGACAGACAGACAGACAGGCAGGCAGGCAGGCAGGCAGGCAGGCAGGCAGACAGGCAGACACACACACACACACGCACATCACCTTACCCTACCGTACCTTACCTTACCCTACCCTACCTTACCTCATCCTACCCTACCGTACCTTACATTACCTCACATACATATAGTACGTACATACATACGTGCATGCATGCATGCATGCATGCATGCATACATGCATACATGTATACATGCATACATCCATACATGCATACAAGCAGACAGGCAGACAGGCAGACAGACGGACAGACAGACAGACAGACAGACAGGCGTACTTACAATATATGTGTGTATATACACATGTATACAAGATATGGTTGGCGTAATAGCTTATAGCCGCATGGTGTGTTACCGTTCCAACAGTGCCGTATATGTTGTAATGCGATATGGCATAGTTCAACTGGCATGATAATAAAGCACAGTACGCGGTACTACGATATCGTGCATGATCTTATGACATATCCGTCCTTAGTCTAGTACAGAAAGGAATGTTATGTTACATAGAACAATAACAACACAGCGTACGACAGCATGATGTGCCTTGTGGGCCCACTATAGACCACTTCGCCCTACAACACAAAACCAAACAACTTCTTCCAGCTCTGAATCAGGTTCTTGCGGCCGCAGAGTGCACGGGCCTCGATGCTGAGTCAGCTGACGACATTGGTTCTTAGTAAGATTTGATCCGGAAATGGACGAGATCATAGCTTCAGGCAGGACTTCGAGAACATGACAGCAGAGTATCAGGTTCGTTTGGGATGCTGAACCTTTACTACTTCTAGGATTGCCATATTGGTTTGCATAGCGGAGGTGTTAGACTGTCTGTTAGACGCAGTCCCGGATGAGAAGATGCCTGATGGCTGAAGAAAAGGCGCCGGAGTGTACGTTGCAACAGGGCATCTGGCAGCAAATTCCGAACTCTCAAGCTCCTTTTCAGGACATGCTTAATAAGGATATCGGAAAAAGGAACTTCAAGATTTTTCGGCTCGGTTAGGACCTACATCAAACTAAGCCGGAAGCTCCGAAGCCACAACGCCCTTCTCGGCCGCAGGCGCCTAGCAACGGGCAGCCAGCGCAGTTTCCTGCTTAGACGCTTCTGGTTTTCAGGCTTAGGGCTAGAAGCAGAGGTGAAATCCTCGCAGGGCCTTCGTTCATGAAGTTGCAGTTGTTTGCGTGAGGATGTGGAGTTCAACCAGGAGTGTCGGTAGAGGAGTTGGTTTTTGAGCCTTCGTTTGCCCAGCAAGCTGGTCAGCCAGTTGTTCTGGCCTTGCCGGACGGTGATTTCTCAGCCTCTATCTATCGATTTAGAGCGGGTAAAGCATGGGGAAGACCAAAGCTGAGACTGGCAATCGCGAGGACACTCTTTGCAGGCCGCACTCGCCTTAGGGCTTAGGGTTCAAGTCTTCAGGCAGTCTTCAGGAAGTCCACGAGAATGAGAAGAAGAGCACAAATACTGGATATCCTCAGAACAAGGATTGCAATAGCCACAGGAACAAGGCGACTAACCCCCTCTTTGCCCTTCTGGACCTCGCATCCCTCCAAGGCTGAAAGCATATGTTGTATGCCAAGATCCTCGGATCGTGGCCGTGCCCTCGATGTCTTTACAGTTCAGGACAGGATGTTGCTAGAAGGTCTCAATGGTTTCCGTCTTGATGGCCTTGGGTGCTTTTGTAGCTTGCCCTTTTGATCCACTGTAGTGGATGTAGTTTCTTGAGAGATTTACAGAGGATAAGGGCATGTATGTGCAATGCCAGATCCCTGAAAAACGGTGTCCAATTGCGAAAGCCCCCAGCTTCACATGCACTTGAAATCCAAAGTAAACCCTAAAGCCTTAAGCCCTACATAGACCCTAAATCCTAAGCCCAAGGTGCGGCAAGAGGAGTGAAGGATATGAGCTGTCAGCAGAGAGTTGTAGTTTTTTGGCTTTCCCAACTGCGGGGTTCGCCCCCACTTAGAGGATCTTGCAACCCGGTAAACCTACTATAGCCACCGTATTTATGACCAAGTCCCACGACCCTTGAAGTAGGCCATCAACCCTCAGCCATGAACCCAAAAAATGCCAGATCGTATTTGTAGTTCGCAGCCAGGAAGTCCTGCAACAAGAGCATCAGTCGGAAGTCTCAATCGGGCTCCCAATTATACTTCTACACTTCATTCACAAGCAAATCCCTGTTCGAACTGTTAAGCCCTACACATTGTATGTGCTAGTTACTTGGACCCTCGGTTAAGTGCTACAACCCCGGCTACGGTTTAGGACCCCTAAACCCTAAACCCTAAAATTAGGGTTCAGGGTGCCCTGAAGTTCGGTCTACATCACCCTCCAAGGTGGTACCTCGTTTCTTCAGCCAGGCCGAGTGTCAACCTTAGTGCTCCTTGTTGGTCATGGTCTTCGGGTTTAGGGCTTATAAGGGTTTAGGGGTTTAGGGTTTAGGGGTTTAGGGGTTCCTGAACGGAAAAATGTTACAGTGTTGCATGCTATCTTCTAGTTGGGGTTCTTTAGTTTTTGTTTTCATGAGAGCCCTCTGTATTTGACATTTCGAAGAGTTTTGAAGGTCCCATAAGGGAAGCAGCGATGCCAGCCATGAGCCCTGAATACAGATCATTGGGCTACCTGTCCGTGATGCCTAGACCTTATACATCGTGAACCCTAACCCCTATAAACCCTACAAGTGCACTGAGGTGTCAACATCTCTTGGAGCTCGTGCAGGCAGGGCGATTGACATGTAAAGTGTTGCAGACGCTGCGAACCTATCAGTCCGTCTGTAATCAGTCCCCAACATAGTGTCAGATGGGGATTGCATGCTGTTTACAGCGAGTTTACACGGGTTATACACGGTTTTGCAAGGGCTACAGTAGAGGGCCATTTAATCGGTTTGGTATCCCCTCATCCATGCATCCAAACTACCTTCCACTTTATCCCCATCCAGTATCAGGTGTCCGTTATTAAGCAGCACAAGTCCACCAGAAAGGGTATCTTGGAAACTTCCCAAAAGCGGGAACAGCAGTTTTGGGTCAAGTTAAGGGTGCTTGGGGTTTTCTGCTTGAAGCCCTTGTTCCCCAAACCCTCAGCGGTAAGCCCTTTCATACTCAAAGCCTCGTGAGAGCCTCATAAACCTTGGACAAACACTTCTGAGACTCCAATAAACGCCGAAGCCCCCAAAAAACTAACATTATTTATTAAATCATGTTCATCAGTATCATTATATTATGAATTGTATGACACTTCAGCATACTCCACAAGAAACCCCATAAACAATAAACCCAATCTACAGAAGTATGTTGGACGGAAAGCTCGAAGAACAGGGATCCTGGATACCATCGCTGGTCGGCTCTACTGACAACCGCTCCGAAGAGGCCTGGCTGTTGTTGGATTCAGAGTTCACGGGTTGGGGGTTAGGGGTGCAGAGTTCAGAGTTTGGGGTTTGGTTCGGGGGTTTAGGGGCCAATGGCCACTTACCAGATACCGTCACAGGCTAGTAGAACATTTGCCGATTTGCCCTAGGCCCAAACCCATATCGTTGTTTGGAAGGCTTTGTTTGTTGGGAGATGAGCTCAGCTGATAGAAGTCGGTGCACACACATCGGCTTAGATCTACATCGGGTTCAGATTAAGGGACGAGGTTATATCGGGTTTAGGATTCAGGGGCCTGTCCATCTTGCTAAAGCAAAAGAACCGCATCGGCACAAGAAGCTGCAATCCCTTCGTTTTGTTTCAGAAGGTCGCTGCAGGTCCCACAAGCAAGGACCGAACAAAGCGCAAACACAATCAAGCCAGAGTGTGGTGAGAGTAGTATACAGGTCTGAATCAATATAGATTATAGATACATAGTCTATTTAGTGATATGGTACTTTAGCTCATGGCTTGGTCGCTTTCGGTTTTAAGAGTGTTTTTTGTTCGGTGCCATGACGTCGTAGATGGCTTAGCTGTATCGGCACGCTAGTACATCGGGCTACCGCGGCAAACACTGCACAAGGCGCAGCGGACCCCAATCTAATCCACCATCTACTTGAAGCACCCGTCGAAGCTTTAGCCCCAAAACGGCACATAACTCAAACGGCGATCAAAGCCGTAACTCCAAAACACGCAGGCCGATAAACCCTAGTCCCAATCCTAACTCCGAAACAAGACTACTGCAAGAGTCGGAATAACTAGTGAGTGGTAGTAGTATTCCGTGGTAGTCCGAATCCCAACTCTTACCACTTAAGGCCCCTCCTGTGCCGCCTTACAGGACTACGACAAAGGGAACCTGGAGAACACCCTGGCATCCACCAGGATCCCACCACAGTTTCTACAAAGATGAATGCAGAGTTCAAGACTTAGGGGGGCTTTGGGTTTTAGAGTTTAGGGATTGGGGATTATAGGGCTTAGGGCATCTAGAGTTCCAGTCTTCCTCGGTTTTGCAGGGATCCTAAGCTACTGAACATCTGACCTCCAGCCTTAAGCTGAGACCGCACAAGCCTGAATTGACCACTTAAAAACCTACAGCACTACGTCGACTTAGACATTGCACACGGAGGACGTCCTGGTCGTGCATGCTGCGGTATGTGGGTCACCCAGCACTGCTTGGGTTTTTCAGGTTCATCTGCAAAGCGCTGGATGGTTTTACCGTTTTACTAGGGTTCATGGGGCCCTTCAGGATCGTGGTTTGGATATACTCCAAAAGACCCTCACGACATTTTTCGCTACATATCGTTTGCCCTTTCGTGAGCTAGCTGCAAAGCCCCCTGCACATGTCAGGCACTCTCAATCCCCAAACTTCCTCGAACCTACGAAGCGGTCGTTTCTGCGTAGACCCCCGTCCTCTCACCGCTTAAAACAAGGCTCGGAATGAAAGCAAAAGAAGGATCCTGAGTCTCTATATAACCCTAAACCCCTAAAGCCTAGCTAAAAACCCTAAACCCTAAACCCCCGCCGCCTTCTTTAGGCCCAGACCTCCATTGTGGAGCGTCTCGAGCATCGTCTATGCGCCCTTGGTTGCCGGGAATTGGAAACGCCAGGGCCTGAACTGTTGGGTCTTGGGCGCTTTAGGGTTTAGGGTTTTAGGGTTTACGGATTTAGGGCTTAGGGTTTAGAGTGTTGTCTTGGCGCAACGGGTTTAGGGGTTGGGCGTTTGGGGATTCAGGGTGTTCTTGCGGAGGCAAGTCTCAGCTGCTGAATGCTCAAAACAGGAGGAAACCGAAAGTCCGGTAGGTTTAGGCCTATACTTACGACGACGACAGCACCACCACCAGAACCTCCGCCCTCTACTTCTACTTCCACCTCCACTCCTCCGACGTTTACTCCCGCTCCTCCCATTTCTTCTGCTACTCCCACGGCGATACCTGGAACCAGAGGCCCGAGCTTGACCTCAAGGTTTCAACCTTACCCCTGATCCCGTAAACCCGAAGCCGGAGCCTGCAAGCCAGAGCCGCTCTAAACTGCAAGAAAGCCCGAAATCCTAAACCCTAAAGGGCCCTAAGCTGTAGTAAGCCGGGTCCAAGTACCATTGTAGTAGCTACTTAATTCATAGATATTTGGCCCCCCAAAAGTATACGTATACTACGCCCTTACTCGGACCTTTTTGGGAAGCGCAAAGCTGGAGAGAAAAGTGCCTCTCAAGGCTCGAGCGCATGAACATGGTCCGGTACGTACGGGGCCCCAAGTCTTGCTTGCTACAGTAGGCTATGCTTCAGGGTTTAGGGGTTAGCATCGAAGCCTGAATATTTACCAATATTATTCCTGTGGGTTCCCTGATATCACGATAGTATACTATACCCCCCAAACCCATTCTAATAATGCAGGCCCTTACAGGAGGTGGGCCTGGAGTGTAATGTGGCACTGGCTTTACTTAGGTGACCCTCGCAATTCGGCCGGAGTCGGATTTGTCACTTCTTGTCTGCTACTGGTCGATTTTTGTGAATTAGGAGGATTCCCCTAAACCCTAAACCGGATAAACTAGCCAAGCCGAAGACGAGGACTCAGCTCCGTTTGGGGTGTGTTTGGAGGCCTCAGGCTGTTTTCGAAAGGTTTTGGAGCTTTCTCTCAGGTTTTAATGGGCTTGAGGAGGCCCGGGCACGGTTCTCAAGGGCTGTTGGCCTCAAGCCCTAACCCCAAACTCCCCCTAAAACGAAGCCCAAGCCTGAAGCCCTAAACCCTAAACCCTAAACCCCAAACCCCTAAGCCCTAAACCCCTAAACCCCTAAACCCCTAAACCCCTAGACCCCTAAACCCTAAACCCTAAACCCGAGAACCATGCAAAGCAAGCCCCGAGGGCCTACTAAGATCATCGAGTCTCTGGGGTTTTAGCGCCTTTTCTACTACTCCTATCCTTTTGGGGACACCAACCGCTACATGGCTAGTGTTATGGTAAGCCCTAAACCGCAAAAGAGCTCTTCATGTTTGGTTGGCTTCGGATGCTGTTTTAGAATGGTTGATTGGTTTTGGTGTTGGGCCTTCAACTGTGCGTGCTGTTTAGTTTTGAGGTTCGGTGTTGTTTAAGCACGAGGGCTTTGGGATGTTGGCTTCTTTTAAGTTATACTAGGGACCCAAAAGCACATAAGCATAAGTATTTTGTCGGGATATCCCTACCTTATTGCGCTTCGTTATACGGAGGTTTATATGGGATATCCCTATCCTTATTGTTTTGCTTATGTGCTTTTTTGGGGCCTTATTATATAGACCCTAAAGGCCCCAAAGCCTTTTTCGTTAACCACGACAGTTTTGGCCCAAATCGCTAAGCCCTAGATCCTGCACTATCAGAGCACCCTGAGCAGCAGGCCCCGGGCGAGTACTTCAAGGAGCATCACGATGGTAAGTTCCGACCGCTGACGGCCAAACGCCTACGATTCCCGGGTTCAAGCTGTACTATGGGGAGGACTCGGGCTGTCCTTGAACTTACCTTCCGTTAAAATGCCCTATAAGGTACACCTTGATGTTTGTATGGACCCCTACATTAATGTGCCTCAAGCTAGGGTTTGAGGATGTCTTGGTTTGGATGTCAAGGTTGAGGAAGAGTCTTAGATTTTAGGGCTTTCAGGCATTCCTACGAAGCAGTGGGCTATGCCGGAGTTGCAGCAAACTGCCAGAAGGAACACGACAAAATGTCTTTATCACATCGCATCTCTGCTGTGAACAGTGCAGTTTGAGGTTCTAGCCAAACCCTACGAAAAACCTAAACCCTAAACCGTTCCTTGGACTGTCGTGGGCTTGCAGTCTGTGAGTCATTAGAGGCTTGGTGCGTGCAGGGTTTAGGACAGAGGGCTTTCCCGCTTTAGGCTTTAAGGTTTTGATTCATTTGGGGCTGCTGCTTGGGGTGCTTTGAGATAAACAATCCCCGAAGACCTAGTCTAAGTTGTGCAAGCTTCTCTATTGACTGCTTACCTAACTTTGTTGCAACCAAAACAGCTCTCACAGCCCGACGAACCCCCTACGAACTCCAGTTTAAAACGATGGGTACTGTCTACGGCTTGTGCATTTCCGGTGTCGGGGCTTTGGTTTTGGGGCTTCTGAGGGTGTTGGAGGCGCTACTTTTCTTGTGCTATATAAGGGTTGTTACGGGGTTTATCCTTTGGCAGCTTACTCTGGACCCTATCCCGAGAGTCCAAACGATACAACCACCTGGGAGGCTGAGGGTGCTGGGTTTAACTATGAGCTGAAAGAGCCATTGTAAATCCCAACATCCCGAATTCCGAAGCACTAGTTCCCCTAAACGCCCAAACCCTAAACGCTCAGCCCCTATGAATCTTTGCCCTAAACCGTCTTTACTATGACTAACAGAGTGCTTGCAGATTCATGCAAGTCCTGAACCCTTCTTACTAACAGAGTGCTTTGTCACTACTGTAACCCTAGCCCGATAGATCCCTGCAAACCCTAATCCCTACACTCCAAACCCCAAACCCCTAAACCCGAATCCCAAGCACCTAAACTCTAAACCCGAATCCCTAAACCCTAAGCTTGGCCCTAAACCCTGAACCCCTAACCCCAATCGAGGTCTTCGTGTACTTGAACGACTTGGATCCGTCCGATGGCCTGGCAGCCTACTTCACAAGGGGGGGTTCCAGGCGTCACTGTAGCTCCCTGAGCTTCAGGGTTAGGTCCCTGTCGCGGGGGTGTTGAGAACCCGAGTTGCCCTGCAGATGTATTTGGGGGTAGCTCCCTGAGCTTCAGGGGCTACGAGTCTTGTTAGTTTGGGGTTTCAGGAAAGGTTCGAGGCCAGCCACAAGCCGTATGGGACCTGAAACTGTAACTCTAAAGGCACCGGGGGAGGCGCTATGCTATAGAGTCCTGAGCCTGAAACCCCAAAACCCTAAAGCCTGAACACTAAGACCCTGCATCTTGAGCCGCTTCTAGATTCTAGACCCGAGCCTGGCATTCTATCTACGTCTCTGCCCCTAAACCGCATTGCATTGCTCATCATGGCTAGCGGCTACTGTGGGGCCTTGGGCCTGTTTCTTCGGGTTCACAAAGTACAATAGCCTTTCAAGCTCCGCGAGTGGCCGCAGGGCTTTGGGGATAGGTATATTCATAATACTAATAACGAGAACGAGTTTAATATCTAATACTCTTTTCAGCATGTCCTTGTACTTTCTGTGCATGTTCGTTCGACTTCCAAGAAGGCCCACCATGAGCCTCGGGTGTGCGATTGGCTGCTGAGGCTTTGGCCTATCCGTTTAGCCCTGCCGAGGGGGATCCCCAAACCCCGCTCTTGTTCAAAGGCTTGCATGTTTTGGATGTTATATGGGAGTTTCCAGAAATGGGACCCTAATATAGCACCCTAAATAATAGGATCCCTTTTATCAGGACCCCAAACTAAGGTACCCCTATTTTCGGAAACTTCCGTGTGCTAGACCTGGAACACACCGTGTTTTCAGGGGCTCCGGAGGTCTGGTTACAGACTACAACCATAGTACGCTAAGTCCAGAGGATATCAAGCAGGTTCTTCCCCAGAGGGTCCATATACACTGCCATTATGGAATTAGGTACCGAAAGACCATCCCTATTATGGTTTTGGGGGGCCTAATTCCATAATGGCAGTGTAGATGGACCCTCTGGGTTCGATGTCGGCCCTGATTTACGCAAGAGATGGTGCTCAGCACACATGGCTAGTTCTCTAAATCAGGGTCCCTTTTCAGGTCCCCAATATAGTATGGCACCCTCATAAAAAGGACCCTCCAGGGGACCCTAATTTAGAGGACTACCCACATGGCTTCTAGGCCATGCCCAAAACCGAAAGCCGTTGAGCTGAGATGCCGGCGACACCTTCTTTCCTGCCTTGGGGATCAGCTTTAGACCGAGGCCTTGGGGAGAGACGGGGCGGAGGATTTAGGGTTTAGGATTAAGGGTTTAGGGGTTTAGGGTTTAGGGGTTTAGGGTTTAGGATTAAGGGTTTAGGGTTTTAGGGTTTAGGGGTTTAGGGTTTAGGATTAAGGGTTTAGGGTTTTAGAGTTTCAGGATTTAGGGGTTTAGGGTGTAGGATTAAGGGTTTAGGGTTTTAGGGTTTTAGGATTTAGGGGTTTAGGGTTTAGGATTAAGGGTTTAGGGTTTTAGGGTTTAGGGGTTTAGGGTTTAGGTTCGGGGGATTTACGGGAGAGAGCTCTGTCTCAGTGGGCCTTTTCGTTTCGGTCGAAGGTCTGGATTGGGGTCTGTTTTCGGCCTGAGGGCTTAGGCGGGCGCAGGGATCAAGGGCTTTCGCGCAAGGCTTCTGGCAACCAGTTTTACAATTTGGGACTAAACGGCAGCCCCAAAAAGGAGCTGTAATGGAGACTATAGGTCGTCTAGTAGATGCCGCAATGGAGAAGTGGAAAAGTCTCATATGATTTAGTCCTGCAGATCGGCCTTGCACCTGAAAACAAACTATGATTTGAAATAAATTTGCTCCGAAGGCAGTAGGCTTCGCTGCAGCTACGCCGGATTGTTCAATCATCGGAGGTGTTTTGTCCATTGCGATCCTGGTGCGAGGGTACAAATTTAGGATGGTGTCGGGTTTCACCAACCGGCAGTCATGAAGGCAGTGGTTTCAGATTATTTTGCTGCTTCGTTCTGCCTGAAGCAGACTTTGCATGTGAATTTTGGTGCGCAGGAGCAGTAGAGTCGTAAACACTCAAACCCCAAACCCATAAACCCTGAACCCTTAAACTTCTCAACCCTACATCCTGAACCCCTAAACCAGAAACCCTAAACCCAAACCTATAAACCCTAGTTATAGCATTGGACACCGACTCGGTGCCTAGCGGCATTGCCGGAAGCAGTAGGTTGAGCTGGTGTGACTGGAAGGGGCCCTTACAACAACAACGTAAGGGTTTTTCTCACAGGATTTGGGATACCTCACCCTTTCCTCCCCCATCCCAACACTGACTGCCGGCAGAGCAGCATCGTTTCACCAAGATTTTGCTGAAGCATGCATGTAGCCGTGGAGGAAGCCTGCAACAAAGCTCAACACCAAAGACCTGAAGCCTTAAACCCGAAACCCTAAACCCCTAAGCCCTAGACCCCTTAACCCCTAAACCCTAAACCCCTAAACCCTAAACCCCCAAACCCCTAAACCCCTAAACCCCCCAACTCCGAAGTCCCAACCCATACTAAGCTCTAAGCTCAAGCTCCCACACCTAAGCCCCTCGGGCAGGCAGGGCGCAGCCGTTCTTTGGTGCAAGCCTCAGGCTTGGTCCAAGTTTATGCAGGGGTTGGAGTTTTAGGTTTTGTTCTAGATAACATTGCAGTGACACCTGCATTGTAGTTGTGACGGAACACCATAGAAACCCGAAAAGCTGAACCCTATACCTTAAAGACCCCAAGGTCACACAGCTTCATGCCGGGCCCCCCTCACAGCATCCTTTATATGAAGCTGAAACCCCAGGGAATAGACCCTACAGCCCTGAATCCTGAATTTTCCGTCATGACTTCAATTGCTGGCTTGGCCGGGGCTCACGGGCCTTTGGCCTTCATGGTCTAAAGTCTAAATACGCTACGCAACAAAAGGAAACGCGAAGTTCCTGCAAAGAATGCCCAACCATCCAAACTATTCGCTTTCGTCTGAAACTTGAGCCTGCATGCTTGGAGAGATACTCCCCTACATACGTACTTACATATGGTATACCAGCCCCAACCGGAAAAGTCAGACCGAGGTCAAACATCATTGGGGAGCAGGAGACTTCCAGCAAAGCAGATGGGTGACAGACCTGGGGTGTGTAGTTTTTGAAAAGAAACGACGCAGGTGAAAGGTTTTGAGGTGTATTCAGGCCTGAAGATGGGCTCCTGTCCTTCCTGGGTGCATTTCGGACAGGCTTGGGTCACACCCTACATTAAGAGTCCCGACAAGAAATTCTAAGCCTCCCAAGGCGGTTGAGGGTTTCGGAGTTTGGGGTTTAGTGCAGACTACCGTAAATCCTGAAGACAGAGATGGCATTGGTGAAACAATGGCTGGTTGGCGGGACAACACTCATGGAGGCAGAGCCTTCTTCGCCAAATTTCGAGCACTAGTGGCTTGGGCAGACGACTTGTCTCCCCAAAATTAGGGGTGTGTATACAAAAAATAACCAAACCTCCGAACTCCTGAACTCTTATGGTCGCTCCAATGCAGATCTTCTTTGGAACAACTAGCCCTAAACCCTTAACCTTAAGCCCTCAACCTCTGTCGAAGCATCTGCCGGAGGATTCCATGGAAGACGCACGCTTGCTCCATGCAGGCGAAGCTGCAACTAGCAGGGCTGCTCTTGGTCGGAGGTTCCTTTCGGAACAAAACCAAGCCGCCAATAATGTAAGGCCAACCCTAGATCGCGGTTGTACTTTTTACCATCGGAAGTAGCCGGAAGCTTGTATGATTCGGAGAGTCCTTCCAAACCTCTGGAGGGATTGCAAGGCTTTCAGCGGGCTTTTCTGCCGTTGTGTATGGCTTTATTGGGTTTGGATGTGTTTCGAGGCGGCCAACCTCTTCGGTGTCAAGCATTCGGAACCATGACCCGAGCCCTTAAGAAGTTTCTGGGTTGTTGCTAAGAATTTGAATTCGCCCAGAGGGTCCATTTACATTACTATAATGGAATTATATAAGGACCGAAAGACCATCCCTGTTATGGTCTTGGGGACCTAATTCCATAATGGTAGTGCATATGGACCCTCTGGGTCAGTTACCATAATAGGGATCTATGATAAATATATGGTTTCTGTATTATGGCAACTTAAATGAAACTCCTTAACAAGAACCCAGGTTTTCAACCTCCTGTGTACGTGCCATGGCACCATAGATCGAACTTTAGCCTCTAAGCCACGTGACCAGATGCATAAAACGAATGAATGATAAATCAGATCATGCGCTGTGCATGCACAAAAAGACACACGGACATATATATATATATATATATACATACATACACACACATATATATATATGTATATAGTTATATATATATATATGTATGTATGTATACATCTAGATATATGTACACATATGTATATATATAGAGAGAGAGAGCTATAGAGAGAGATGTGCATGTATACACACAAGAACAATGTATTACATGCATACATACATATATATATACATATAGACACACGTGTTGATATTTATACATGTCTGTCTGTCTGTCTGAAGGTCTGTCTGCATGTATGCATGTTCTCCAGGCTTCAACTGTCATTACAGGCTTAATATATATTTATATATATGTATATATAGACATACACGCAGAACAAGCTCAACTTCAGGAACTCTTGAGCCATCAGCCCTCAAGCTGTAACAGCCTTAAGCCCTGACCCCTCACCTGCTTGCCACGAAGCCCACCAACTCTAATCTAAGGCTTAGGGATATAGGGTTTTAGGGTTTTAGGGTTTAGTGTGATTAGGCCATAGGGTACAAAGCCCAAGGACCAAATGACTGCGTCCTTGTGTGGTACCCTTCTATCCACTACCTAAACCTATATGGTGCCTGTATGGAGTTTTAACTGTAAGCCTTGCAGCTTTCGAAAGCGATTGCCCAAACTCTGAACCGCGACTCCTGCACCCCTCCAAAAACCCAAACCTGAGACCGAACACCCCAAGCCCGAACAACAATTCCTGAACCCTGACACCAAGCACTAATTCCCCAACGCCTAAACCCGACACCCTGAACTCTATATGTAGATGCTTTGCCTCAAGATCTCGGTAAATCTCTGAAATACTGCCTAAACGGTTTGGGGGTTTAGGGTTTAGATCGGAAATCCCCCAAAGAAGCTCTTACAGAACCCTTGTGAAAAAAAAAACAGCGAAGCCCTCACCAGGTCGACCACCTCAGCTCGGCGTGAAATACGGTGCGGTCTCAAGCCGGGTGTTTGAGAGTTCAGGTTTTGTCTTCCAGCGGATTGTAGGGATCTGCTGTGCTCAGCGGCTTCGAGGGCCTAGAGGATTTCGGACTGAGGGTCAGGGATGGGATAGGTGGCGCCTAGATGTTTGTTGAGCGCCCTGCAGGTGTGAACTGCTTCTTCAACTGCAAGAGGACGAGGGTTTGGGGTGACGATGTAGTTCTCGACCTCAGTGTGATCTCTCTGCCTCCCCTCAAGTCTATGGCAGCATATCTTCAAGCCCTAGATCGACATCCTCCGAAGGTGAACCTTCTCGCTTGAAGTAGAGTACCAGGTAGTCAGACTGTTTCTCTATGTGGGAGTTTCCGAAAATAGGGGACCCTAATATAGTACCCTAAATAGTAGGATCCTGATTATAAGGACCCCCAAATAAGGTACCCCTAATTTTCGGAAACTCCCATGTGGTTTCGGACTTCGGGGTGGGGGGCCACACCTCTTCACAGCAGGCACCGTCAGGCCTTATTCCCAAGACGTGATGTTCCTTTCTAAAACTCCATGCTCCAGACTCCAAACCTCCAGCCAGACCTAAACCCCAAGCCCTAAAGTTAAATAACACATCCACAGGGCAATGCCTGGAGCCCTCAAAAGCCTTGTAAAACCTTGTTCACCGCAACAAGCACCAATGCAAAACCGTTACAAACCCTAAACCCTAAACCCTTACAGTGCCATTCGGGCAAGACCAGTTTCTTTCCGTTGCGGAGAGGATGCGCCAGCTCGTGGCAGAGGTTGCAGAGTCGTTTGGCTGGCCTATAAGGGTTCCTATGGGGGTTGCCGTAAATGTAAGGGTCATACCGGTGAAAGTATCCACACGTGCTTGCTATTTTTGATAGGCAGGCTAAAATCAGAACTTTCAAGGGCTCAGGGTTTGGCGCGAAACCCTAAACCCTAAACCCTAAACCTTTAGGGTTTAGGGTTTAGGATTCGGAGGGTTTCGTGTTCAGGACCCACTTAATGAACACTCTTGTATTTGTGCCTCGAGCAGCAGGCCTGGTAGGTTAGTATTCGGGGGAGTAGACTGTTGGTGGTATTGGGATCCTTTGGAAATCGCTTTTCTGCCACGTCACACCTGGATGCAGGAATGTTCCCTATCTTATGTAGTGTTAGCGATGACTGTCAATGAGATGGTGTGGCGCAAACTTGCAACGTATTCGCACGCATGATCAATCTTTCCGGTTGAGAGTATATTCTTGTACAGCACTGCTGTACTTCGAATTCGAATACCAGAGCCCCTGAATCCTGGACACAGTGGTTCTGGTCTCTGTAGGGCTCGCACTTATAGGGCTCGGTGGGAGCATTGGCAAGTGCGTCGTGTTCTGGAGTTTTTTGCTGGGGAGCTAGTCATTTGATCATGGACTCAGCCTGAGTTTAGGATTAAGGGTCCAAGTACCTAATAATCATATACTCTCTTAAATATTGAGCTACTTAACTACTATCCTAAACCCAAGTACCTAATTATTGGGTCCTTTGGACCCTTAGGGTTAGGGTTAAGGGTCCCTTTTTGCCACATCCTACCTAGCCCTCCATCTCCCCTCTATTAGACCCTAAATGCCCCTTATTTGGGACCATATACCCCTATTTGAGGGTACAAGGAGGGTCCTGGTACGCAAAACATTAAATTATCTTCTACTAGCCCAAACCCAAGCATTTCAGTATAAGCTGCTTTGGACACTCTGGGTCGCTTCAAGCGGTGTTTCAGACCTGCGTCCCACCCTCCTTTCTATCGCTTACCGACTGCAAGGAAACCAGTCACAAGAAAGACCCTTCATGAGGGCAGGGGTCTACCTTCAGTCTTCAAACTACCGGTCCCAAGACCGAGTAATCATAGCACTCTTCTGAATACTAAGCTAGAATTACTAGTAGCCAGATACCATAGAGTCGGGTAGTACGGTGCAGAGCTTCACAGGGCTTGGCTAACTCCACACCCCACAACCCAAAGGCAAAAACCCTCAAAGCCCCTTAAGAGCCCCTAAAGCCCTTTATAGACCCTAAACGCCTCAAGCCCCTTAAGGGCCCCTAAAAGCAAGTTACCGCCCGAAGCCCCCTTCCTAAGGTTCCCGTATGAGACGAGCACTGTCGTCGATGTGCGGGGTCTCGGACGTGGGGGACTCGACTCCTTTTGAACTTATTTAAAAAAGATGCAGACTTCGGAGTTCGGCTGTTAGGGTTTGGGGTTTGGGAGGAGGGTCTAGGGTTCGGCGTTTAGGGTGTACGGTGAGGGTGTTTCGGGTTTCAGGATGAAGAGTTTGGGACACGGAAAGCCTGGCGTGCATGCATGAAGCTTCAAGATTCTCCAGACGAAGACAGACTTTGCACTTGAGAAAGGGAAAGGCAGTGAGGCTGTCAGAGTTTAGGTTTTAGGGTTTAGGGTTTAGGGTTCCATAATAACTATAGGTAGGGCTTTGGGACATTTTATATTGTCCCTTATTGGGCTTAAGAGGATCTTCTTTACTAATATTTTTCAAAAGCTTTAAAAGCCCCACCTAGTTATCTCTGAGCCATGAAGGTCCCACCACCCAATAGTCCAAGACATGGAACCCTACTACAAAATGCTCAAGCAAGGTCCTGGGACAGAGTCGAAACTCATCGCATACAAGCTTTGCCGAAGACCCGGAAGAAACACTGCAGTGTTTTGGGGCTTAGAGTTTGTTGTGATCGTTCTTAGTTCGGGGGATATGTGCAGTAAGTTACATATTTGTGTATATGGGTGTGTGTGTGTGTGCATACGAACATGTGAATGTATGTATGTGTGTTTGTATATGTGCATGTAATATGTATAATGTGTATGTGCATATGTATATGTCTATGTATATTTGTTTGTATGGTTTTTGTATTGGGTGGATGTTTGTATGCATGCATTCATGTATGCATGGCTGTGCGGATGTATGTATGCATTTATGTATGTGCGTATGTGCGTGTGTGTAGGTGTGTATGTATGTATGTATTTATGTGTATGCATGTCTGTATGTATCTATGTGCGTATCTATGTATGTACGTATGTGTTGTAACGTATGTCTTGTAATGTAATGTATCTACGCATATAAGTATGTGTGTATATTTGTATTTATTTATGCATGTATGTGTGTATATATATATACATATATGTATGTCATTATATGTGTATTCAGTTGTGCGTGTGTGTTTATACATACATATATATGTATGTATGTATAGATAGATAGATAGATATGTGCTGATGTGTATGTATACATATATATATATATGTGTATGTAAAACTCACGAACTTGTCTTTAATTATGCTGCATGTTTTCATATAGTGACGTAGTAATATATGTACTAAATCGACTATATAATTGTCTAGACGTGCACATCGGTGCTCATTCATACTGGTCGGGTTTTGGGGTTTCATAAATGTGCACGCAAGACACGCTGGATATTTAATTACCTCTACATACATGTTATGCGCATACACCTACAGCACACCTTCATGCACATGCCCCTCTATGTGTATGATGTGTCCATCTGCCTGTAAATTTGTCTGTTTGTCTGTCTATGTATCTACCTACATATCGGTCTTATGTTATCTATTTATTTACCTATCTGACTAACTAACTGTCTATCTATCTATCTATCTAACTACCAACCTACCTATCCATCTATCTTTCTATCTATCTAACTATGCATGCTGTATCTGTGTCCTCTTTCCGGCTAGCCAGACAGCCTGCAAGAACAGAAGCAAACAGGCGGAAAACAGGGTCTAATGTAGGGGCCTTAATAATTAGAATAGGGTTTTGGTGGTTCTTATTATAGTTATAGTATAATGTACCTCCCCCCCCCACCCTATTGACCCGTATCGTACCATACCTGGACCCTCCTTTTTGTGTTGTTCTGATGTGTTTTCTTCTTGAGAGAACTGCTCATGTTCTACTGCTGTCCTGCTTCAACAAGAACCACGTGCAATGGAGGGTCCAGGTAGTTCATTCTCTTTTGTTGGCACGGTTGTGCTTGTGCTTCTTGTGCTCCTGGGCGTTGCAGGGGTCGCGAGTGTTATATACGGTCTTGTGGCTCATGCGGTGAAGGTCGTACCAAGGATTCCAAACCCTGCAGCCTGCAAGGCACCGGCCCGAATTCCCCTAGCTCAAACCTCCCCAGAGAGCCCAGTACCACTTAAATGTGTGTGGCTTTGTTCAAGGAGTGTTTCATCATTACATCGCAGGATGAAACCCCAAAACCCTGAACCATGTACCCCTGGACCCTAAACCTTCAGACGCGAAGCCCTGAAACTCTAAAGCAATAAACCCCCATACCATTGTAGTACCCTTATAGGACTCCGAAGCTTCCGACTTAGCTTTCTTGGTCCTCGCCCCAGCATCACGATCATCACGATCGGAGCCATCGTCAAGTTTGTTCGGCTTTCCTGGTTTCTAGGCCCTACAGAAGTCTTAAAGGGTCTTGCTGGGTCGCATTCAGGGATAATTGGGCCTGAGTCACGATTGAGTAAAGTTTCTATGGAGGGGTCATTTTATGATCCCGGTCAGGGTCCTTAACTTGGCAACCAATGAGAGTTGTGTGTTGAGAGTAGCTCATCTGAGGTGACAATCCAAAGCTGGTCGCAGCTCTTTCCTCGGAGATTCAGGGCCTGAGGATGCAGCGGTTGGACTAGCCCTAGGGGTCCATGCACTTATGTAGCATATAACTTGGCCTTGTCGTAGGTCCTATATCGGCAAAGGGCATGTGGTCCTTTAGGGTGAAGCATGGCCCCTCTTGGATTCATATAGGCACTGGGTCTGGGATTCAGAACTGGTAGGATACAGGATTTGGGTTTGAATTGGCTGCAGGGTTTCCCTGCCTTTGGCATGCTTGACTTCGCACCGGACGTCCGCATGCGAGAGATATTGAAGGTTGTTCGAAACTGCACCAGTTTTGGTTGGAAAGCAGGTTTCGAGGGCTTGCTAGTCCGCGGCCAAAAAATTATGATCGACTCGAGTCTGAAACTGCAGCTTGGGATTGGCGATTGGATTCTAGGGTTCAAGTGCGGCGTGATGCCCCGTGGAAACAGTGGAAGCTGACATGTCTATACTGTAGGGGCCTGAATTCTTACCAATACTATTTTGGGGTTCCTTATTCTACGTATAGTACAATGGGCCCCAAATCCTATTCTAATTAGTAAGGCCCCTATACTAGGTTATTGAAGTTTTATTTGCGACATGTCCGTGTCTCTGTTGATATTCGCTCGAAGCGAGGATCTTGGGAAATCTAGCGACGTCCTGTCGTCAACTTGGTGGTGTGATTGCTGCATGGTGTTGTACCTTCATGTCTTGGATTTCTAAGCCTCGTAAGACCCGACTTAAAATCCACAGAAAACCCTCTAAAGGGCCTTTCAAAACCTGACATGTTGAGACTACAAGCTCTTTCGACCTTCTTCAAGAGGGGTAGTGGCTTATCAGCATGGTGTGCTTTTGATCTGACGGCTCACAGAGACCTTGAATGCAAGGCTTGTTAGGCTACGAGAGTATCTTATACTATTGCCCCCGAAGCCCTATGCGAGTTATGCAGGCCCCTATGTGTCTACTACCCCACCCAAATCCTAACAGACCTATACTTCCGTAGGACTTATACAAGGAACTCATATCAAGGAAGCCGAAAAGGTAGGTTCTTTATATTAGGGTCTAGGTAGAGCCCTGGATCTAAATCACGTTCTTTGGTTAACGTGGCAGGGGGTTAGTAGGCAGGTCTCGTCCAGAGTTTTTGCAGGATAGCCCCAGCTAGGGTTTGTGGTTACGATATCCCGTAACTCCAACATGAATGAACTAGGAGCCCTGCTAAATGCGTATTTCAATCACATAAGATTCTATAGCGGCCTAAATAATTTCAATTTCTGTTTTGAAGGTTCCTCATTCATAACTATAGTTTAATAGGCCCCAAATCGCCCAAAACCTTATCTTAATTTTTAAGCCTTTCTAAAGCCGCCTCGCTTTAGGTCAAAAGGCTCATCTCCGAAGACGAGGCAGCCCACTTTCTCGAGATGCTTGGAAAGCAGGACGCTCCGCCAAGGGCTCATCGAGTATTATAGGGGCCTTAATCAGGGTCCATGGATTTAGGGTTTAGGGTTAGGGTTCAGGGGCTTAGGGGCCTCAATAAGTACCTGTACTGTATATTTTTGGGCGTTTCCTGTGTATAACTCTAGCATAATATACACCAAAACCCTATTCCAAGTTTATTAAGGCCTCCGTAGTAGCCATAGTTGAAAGGGTTCCGTGTGTGAATGCTTGGAAGACGCTTTGGCCTGATGCTGCGTGTTGGGTCATGATACAAATCTGGCAGTTGTAGTCTGTGGTCTGCCAAGTCAAACAGCATTGTGAACAAACTCTAAACCCTAAACCCTTAAACGACCCCAAACCCTAAACCCTTACGCTACCCCAAACCCTAAACCCCTAAACTACCCTAAACCCTAAACCTTAAATCCCATTGTGAAGAAACCTTAAACCCTAAACCCCTAAACTACCCCAAACCCTAAACCTTAAATCCCATTGTGAAGAAGCCCTGAAAGCTTACCTCTGGTGCAGATTCGCATCTCATGGCTTTTCGACCGTGACCGACGACAGGGGTCAGCGGAGGAAGATGGGAGTTTCCGAAAATTAGGGGTACCTTATTTGGGGGCCCTTATAGCAAGGATCCGACCATTTAGTGTACTATATGAATCGCTGGTTCCCAACAGAATCTCAAGTTTGGCCGAATATACAAGATCGTGAAACCTTGAAGCTCGATCACTTCTTGAAAACTTACAAGCCAGGTGCAAACCATGTACGCGACTCCTTAATCCGGGTCAGACGTGATCTCTGTGGTCGCGGCACTTTCCAGTATGAGCAAATGCAGACTCATGCTGCCTTACACCAACACTGCAAGCAGCCCAAAGTCGATCTAATACAGAAGCCTCCAAAGCATTGCATTCAATCAGAGAGGAGCTTGCGCCACGCTCGGACGTCGAGGCAGTGACCCTCATGCTGTGGCGCCGTGTCTTTAGTTTCGTTGTGCTTGCGGGAGTTTTAAATGGACAGTATCCTACAGGCTTTACTCGGGGGGACCTTGAGCCCTTTCAGGCTGTGTTCACAGACTTGGGAGTTTCGGGTTTAGGACTTAGGGGTTCGAGTTTGGGTTCATCGGGTCTGGGGTTAAAGTTTCAGGGTTAAGGCTTAAGGGTTAGTCTTCTACTGTAGGGTGAGGGGTTGAAGTTCCTAGCACTACTGAAAAAGCCCCAAAACCACAATCCTGCCACTGAAGACCGCCCCCAACCCTGAACACCCCACCCGCCCCCCCCCCCCCCCCNTTGTTCTTCTCTGGAGGGGGGGGGGTTTAAGCTCCTCACCCCTCAAAAAAACCCCCAAACCCCCCACCCCCCCCCTGAAGACCCCCCCCACCCCCCAACCCCCCCCCCCCCCCCCCCCCCCCGGCAGGGCGACAGAACGCTGCGCTTGGTCGGCTTCGCCGAGACCGCGATAGTCAAAGCGGTCGAGGTGCGGCTTGGATGATCAGTAATGTCCTTCCTTAGGATTCCCAATGCATTAAGACTCCAATGTAATATAGGTTTAATGAATGGTCAGGAGTATGATGCCCGAGTGGGTGCCCAGTATATTCATACTTCACTGTAATTACGCCCCAACCCTAAATTGATATTATTCCTTGTTGTTCCTATTATGTTTAGGCATTAACATACCACCTAAACTCTGTGTTCATCCTATCCCTTATGGTCGTCATTATAGCTATACTGTAGTGCTTTAGGTATTACGGCCGCTATGCTTGGGTGGAAGTGTAGGGACTATGGTTCGAGGCACCTTGTCAGTTTCTACACCCCACACACCAAACAAAAAAAAACAATGCTTTGGGGTATGCCAGGAGCGCCTCACCGCCGTGGGCGGCTTCTCCGTAGACTTGCTGGGACCGCCCCAGGACCCAGCTTTGGGTGTGTAGGGAAGTTTAGTGGTGTAGGGTTGCAGGGTCTTTTGGTTCAGGGGTGCAGGTTGTGGGCGCTGCTAAACCCTAAACCCTAAACCCTAAACCCTGGCGCTTAAGGGTTTAGGGAAATATAGCCTCGGGGCTAAGGTTTAGGCGTTTAGGGATTTGAGTTCGGGATTTACCAGGGCTCAGGTTTAGGGGTATAGGAGCCTAGGGTTTAGGATTTTGGGGCTTGGGGCTTTTAGGGCGCAGGGTTGAGGGAAGTTCCAGGTTTGCATTTAGGATTTTTCTTTAGGGGTGTGGAGTTTTAAGATTTCGGGTTTTTTTCCAGCGTTCATAAGGGTTTACAAGGACATAATGTTTTGGTTCTGGGGTTTCAGGTTTAGGGTATTGGGTTGGGTTTTCGGTTTGGAGGTTTAGCGTCTAGGGTTTGAGGATCTATGACCTGGTCTAGAGTTTGGGGGTTGTGGTTTGGGGTACTGTCTCCCCAGTGCTTGCACCACGGGTCCGGTGGATCTAAGGGCATGGAACGCATCTTACAGGCACCCAGGGGCTTTGGGGAGTCACGCCACGAGTTTGGTCGTTGGCAGTCTGAAATCAAGACCCGAGGTACTGGATGCTAACACTCGAATCCGAAAACCCCATAATGGCTTCATAAGGAAAGCCCTCTACCTAGACCCCCCAACTACCCTCAATATACCCCGAATATCCACTATTGGGGGCCAGATGCCCTCTATTACAGGGCCCTTGGGGGGTCCTGGAATCCTAGATTAGCATCATAAGGAAAGCTCAAAGCCCTGTAATAGCTTCATAATCCTAAAGCCCGATTAATAATAGCCTCATACTCCTAAAGCCCCATACTCATAGCTGCATAAGGAAAGCCGACTAAGAACCACTAGCATGCTGAGGTTGCGAATCGTCCAGACGAGCTCACAGCGAGGCGGCCAGCTCTTTAAGCGTTAGGGTGGACGCAGGGGCCCAGAAAAGGCACATGAGCATGAAGATCCTGGGTTTAGCCTGCATTTAGGGTTTAGGAATTTAGGGTTCAGGGTTTAGGATCCTACTCAAGGCTCAGGATCCCAAACCTTGCGGCTAAACTATGTAGGGGGTTTTCGATGTGGTTTGGGGTAGGATGTTAGTTTGGAGTTTAACTTTCAAGATTCAAAAGAGCACTCATTTCATCTTCAGGCTTAAAGGCTTGGGATGGAGGTTTCAGGACATAAGGTTTCCGGTTGTGAGGCGTAACGTGATATCTGACACTTCAACCCTATTCCCCTGAACTGTTAACTGTTAACGCTCATATCTTTAAGTCTCACTAGGGTTCAGGGTTCAGGCTTTACCAGCCCCTATAAGCCCAAACCTTCACCCTTGAACCCTACCTGAGGTCTTTGCAACCGCGGCTGTGGACACAAGTCGGTTGTGAACCCAGTGAGGGGTGCAGATATGGGAATTTCCGAAAATAGGGGACCCTAATATAGTACCCTAAATAGTAGGATCCTTATTATAAGGACCCCAAAATAAGGTACCCCCCAATTTTCGGAAACTCCCATATGTTCTGTAATATCATTGACAATGTTGTAATCGTACAAGGTCCCAAAAAGCCTAGTCGTTCGGGCTTTGGGGTTCGGGGTCTCGGGGTGTTCGTAGCCTCACACGCTGAAGCCCATATAAACCCTAAAACCCAGAACCGCTCTATATCCTAAAACACTACGCGCTGCATTTTAAAAACCTATATGCCCTAAAAGCCTTAAACTATAGACCTTAAAAACACCCTTAAGCCTTCAAACTCACCTTAAAACCCTATGCCCTAAAAGCCTAAACCATATACCTTAAAAACACCCCAAACCTTCAAGATCACCTTACAACCGTATACCCTAAAGGCCTTACATCCTGTACGTTACAAACCCTCAAAATCCACCGCCACCCCTTAAGTCGACGCCTTTATGCGCCTAGGCGTACATCTGCCTCAGCGACGCAGATGAGGTGTTTTTCTACAGGCCGACCGTTTTCTACCTGGGCCCCAAAAGCATGTAGAAGAAAAACCTTTTATAGGTTTTGGGCCATTATTTTACCTAATTTTGGGGGTTTAGGAGTACGTGCCGCTGTAACGACAACCGGTGGCCCGAAAGCACTACCTTTTCAAGGCACTATATACATGGAAACCATAATAAGGAACCCTAAAAAGGTTGGTCTTTTCGGCTGCAATACTACATGTGCTGTCGACATGATCTCCACCGGTTCACAAAGCAGGACCCTGTTAGGATGGACTTCCTCAAGCGGAAATTTGGCAGATCCTCCTCATTTGCGAGGATTTAAACTCGTTTTGCGAAACGACTTCCTGGCCAGTAGGCCGAAGAGTATGTACCTAAACCCCCAAAAGTAGGTAAAATAATGGCCCAAAACCTAGAACAGGCTATTCTTCTACATACTCTTGGGGTCCAGGTAGGGTTTTTTCGGTGAAGCTTTTGTGAACCTTCCAGTCTAATCCCTTAATCCCGAAGCCCGAATCTTCTGAACGCCTTCTTCGGAGAGGGTGGGGATGCGGCTTCGGTTGAAGCGCGGCGATGCGCTTCTGTGGCCTGGGACTCAGCCTGAACCGCATGGTTTAAGACTCCTTAATACAATCAAACTAAAACCCTAAACCCTGAACCGTTTTGGGGGGCTTTGCATGGGTTTAAGACTCCTTAATACAATCAAACTAATTATACAACAACCCCAAAACCCTACGTTGGTCGTCAATTAAGGCCTCGTTGTTCGGTGTTTAGGGCTTTCAAGTTTAGGTTTAAAGCCGCCAAAAAAACATCCAAAAGAAAGCTCATGGACCCTCACCAAACCTACAAACTTTGCCCAAATCACCAAACCCTAAACCCTAAACCCTACCTTGACCCTAGCCCTAAAGAACCTACCTTTTTTAAGGACTTCTATAAGGAAATCATAGCAAGGATCCTCAAAAGGTAGGTTCGTAAGCCCTAAACCCATACCTGGGCCCCAAAAGCATGTAGAAGAATAGCCTTTTATAGGTTTTGGGCCATTATTTTACTTACTTTTGGGGGTTTAGGTAATTCCTTTCAGAGCTCAGAGGCCGAACGTGGAGTGGAGTACGGAGGAGGAACCTCTTGAGGACTTCAGGGCTCTTCTTTTTGCAACAGTCGAATTTATAGGGTTGGGTCTAGGGTTTAGGGTTTAGGGTGTGCCTTAACCCTGAAGAACCTACCTTTTTAGGGTTCCTTATTATGATTTCCTTATATAAGTCCTTAAAGAGGTAGGTTCTTCAGGGTTAAGGTGAGGTTTATAGGGTGTAGGGTTAGGGTTCCTTTCAGGAATCCACATCTACGAGAGTCCATCGAGATTGGGGATTTTTAAGTTTTGGCGCTTGCGTGTCTTGAGGTACGCAGCTTTAGAGTTTCAGGGTGCAGAGCTGCGTCATATGATTCCAGCAAATCTGATTCTATTGACATGTGTTTCAGCAGCTGACATGCTGGTCAGAATCAGTTTAGTTGTGTTTTCTAAAGTAGATCAAGAGTTCAAAAGTTTAAAGAGGTCTCCTGATTATAAAACCCCCCCCCCCCAAACAACTCAGGCCACGCAATAATAATGGCGGGNTCTCTGATCTTTAGTTGTTTGAGGGGGCCGGGGTCGAAGTTGTTCGGGGGCCGGGGCTCTCAGTAGTAGTACACTTAGTAGTACAGTAGTAGGAGTGCTTATTTACCTAAACCTTAAAAATTTTAAGCCGGGACGGGTTTTAGGACTATTGAGGGGTGGTTTATTATTACGTGCAGGCCGAGTTTAGCTCTATTGAGGGGACCTTTTATTATTGAGTTCCGGGCCGAGTTTAGCTCTATTGAGGGGACCATTAATAATCACGAGCTCACTTTATTCAGCAGCACACATCTTCATCTCGCTCAGAAAGTACGACTACATGCGATTGTCGTCGTTGATTATCTGTTTCTCGTTGTCATTGCTGCTTTGCTGCAGCTGGTGATGCTGCTGCCTTTGATGCTAAAGCTGTCCGCTGTCGTTGTTGTCGGTGTAGTGTTGCTGGTGGTGCTTCTAGTGCTGGTGGCGCTGGTGGTGCTCGTGGTGTTGGTGGTGCTTATTGGTGTTAGATTTGTGTGTGTGTGTGTGTGTGCATGTGTGTGTGTGTGTGCTTGTGTGTGTGTGTGTGGCAGTTGCTTTCGCGGTTCATCTGTTCATGTTTGTGCAGGAGTGTCCTGATAGAAATCCGGCCAGAATGGCAACGACTCCTGGTTGTTGTTTGGCATTGACCAGCGCCAAGTGACAGTGTGCCACGATCGACTCGATCCTAATTTCCTACAGGGTTTCCCGCTAGAAATTGGTAAACGTTTCGCATCATCCGCAACGGGCCTGGTGGCAGGGCGGGACTCTCCACGGTCAAAATCTCGGGTAGTGCGGGCTTGCACAAAAATCCAATTTCGGCCAAAGCGGAAGGGGATGAAGAGGAGGGGAAAAAGGTTCCATCAGGGGAAAGAGGGAACCTCTGACCGCTTCGGCCATGGGCCGAGACAATTTTTTTGCGTGTAGAGAGAAAGCGAGAGTGAGAGAGAGATTGATGAAACATGCCCCATTTTAGTCTTAAGACCCTTAGGCGAACCTTGGACAGGACTTGCGGACTCTTCGAGTCCACGTTCTTGGAGAGGCGCAGATAATATATCTTGTGGGTTTCGGGCAGGGTTTCGGATTGCAAGACCCTCTTTGCCTCCCGACAAAGCCCCAACCCCTTAATTTTCTTGCTCATTGCTTTGGAATGCCATGGCCATGCCTAAGCCTCGATCTGCCTTTGGTCTACCACAAACACCACCAGTTGCTTGGGTGTTCCTGAGGCAGAGGCTGCGCCGCGCGATCCTGCGTCGTCTATCTCGTCCGCCCAATGGGATAACGTTTCTGTTCGCAGGAACGGGTGAGACTCGTGGCGTTGAAATGTCCGACGCACCTGCTCCATCCGAGCCTGCTGATCCTCCAGCATCGGCCAGGACGAAATCCCCTGGTCGCCATGAGCACGCGTGAAAAGGAGTTCCTGAAGTAAGGTGCTAAGCGGGCACGTGGTGGAAACAAGGCCAATGGCGGTGGTCGGTCCAGCGGCTCCATGGATGGCTCGGAGATGTATGGGACCGGTTGGTGGTCGCCGCCGATGGGCCCACCAATGAGCCCAATGTTCATGGACATGGTGGGGCATCCGATGCCCATGGCTCCGTCGCCTTGGCACCTGGACCCAAAACACTCATCCCTCCAAACCCTAAACTTTTTCACCCCGAGACAGTCTTCTATCTTCACACTCTCAGGTTGTTTGAAACGTTAAGTTTAAGAACATGTTTCGGCAGACCTGTCCCCAGCACACCGGCAGTCTGCGAACAATGACAAGCCACGAATAACTTACATAACCCGAAACCCTACAGTAGAAGCCGAAAAGTTGGAAACCCAATAGCCTCAATCCTTAAGAGCAATGTATAGGGAATCCCGGCACTATTTGGCCTTAATCCGGTTTCCAACTTTATGGGGTTTACTGTAAACCGAGAGCCCCGGTCTCTGAACCCGGAGTTGGAGGGAGAGACGAACCTGAAAACCCTCAAACCAAACCCTATAAAGCTAAGGGGTGGTTTTCAAAGTCACATTGCGTTTCTGCTCATATGATACAGTTGCTGACTTCAAGCTCCGTGAAACATGGGCTAAGAGTATATTCGCTCCCACTGGGAGGACGGGCAGGGTGTTGGGATCAGCGCCTCTTTCTACGATGCAGAGATCCGGAAAGAGCTGGGGCCTTGGATGAGGTTTCGGATTCAGGGTCTAGAGTTTATAAGATTTAGAGCTTAGGGTTCAGGGCTCTGGGCTTAGGGTTCAGGGTGGATGATGCCAATGCCAAACTCCAAGTTGGTAAATGTCATGTTGAATTCTCGAACAAGCTTAGTTTGGGGTATACTTCAAGGACGTATGGCTGTAGGGTGATCGACCAAGATGTTCGTCGTAAACGAGTCAGAAACGGCAGACTTCTGGCCACGCTGTCACGAAGGTTTCTTCTTTAGCTGAGCTGGGATGTTACTTTAAGGGTCCCTGTACCTATATAGTATTTGCTTTGGCCCAAGAGGGTTGGGTTCTTATATTGAGACAGCTATAGACACTTCAAGAGTGCCAAAGTTTCTACGTACTCTACAGGTACATGGACCTTGAGTGTTGTGAGGCTCTTGAAGTTACGTAACTCGTAGCTGTGGACGAGACAGCACACCCCCCAAATAAAATGTACGAATTATAGAGTTGAACAGTGGTTCAGCATCCGTCCGCGGCTCTTGGAATCCCTAGCAGTTATAGGCTTCTTGGTATACGACCCGATCGCCTACTCAGCTGCCCCACTCCAGAAACGAAGCCTAAAGTCCTAAACCTTCGACCCCTAAACCCTAAACAAAAAGCTCTTCAATCCGTAAACCTACGCCAAACTCAAAGCCCTAAGTCCATGGAGAGCCCATCGGTTCTCAGGCAAAGACGACGTCGATTCCATCGCGATGGCCTGTCCGATATCTCGGCTGCTCGTCTCAGAAACCTCAACCCTTGATAAGCAACCCTGATAAGCAAACCCCGCTTCATGCGCGGTAACCTATAGGATGATTTTATTATAGCGTAGTATAGCCCTTTTTAAGGGCCGGGTTTGTTTCTGGTCCGGGGTCCACATTTACTCTAAGTGCTATACTCTGAAGCTTCAGCCCTGTATTCTGAACGCCAAAACCCTAAAACCTTCCCGGCCCTATCGTTGGCCCTTAATCCTAGCGCCCTAAACCCTAAACGCACAAGCCCCGAATATGTATGTGTGGATATAGATATATCTAGTATTGCACAACTCATCATCGAATCGAATTATTAAAGCATCGATACTAGTGCCTTTGTTGGTGCACCTCAGTTGTGATTAGGCTCTTGCAGGTTTTTAGGTCTCAGGGTTTGGGGTTTCGAGGGTTTCCTGTAGCCCCTGACACCACAGAATGGCAGGTTAGGTCATGACCCCTCAATTTAGCTACAGGGTAGAACACTTGTATTGGATACACAGGAAGTGCTCTCTGTCTTCAAAGCCACAATTACTATAGGGGCCTAAACAATTACCAATACTATTTGGGGGGTTCCTTAGAAAAACTATAGTATAATGGGCCCTAAAACCCTATTCTAACTATTAATGCCCCTGTATTATTCACTTGTATTATTCAAAGCCACAATTTCTGCCAACCCTCTCTACGCTTCGGACGAAATTTCCTCCCGAGAGCCTGTCTTTGGGGCCGAGTCCTCAGGCACTGGCCTCCTGCAATCCTGTACTATAGGGGCTTTAATAGCTAGGGTTCCTTACTATAGTTATAGTATAAAATACTCCAAAACCCTATTCCAATTATTAAGGCCCCTATATTCGTGTAGGATCCTCAGCTGTTAGTACAGGAAGTTTATCTAGCGATTCAGGGCTGCCTGCCAGGGTTTCATCCGTTGTTTTTTGGGGTCAGAAGATTTAGCGATGGTATTACGTCGGTTCATCGGACTTCTCAATAGTTCATAGGGGGCCCTTGGGGAGGAAAGGGGAGGGGGGTAGGGCTAACAAGGCCGGGAGTATAGTCCCCTACCCCCCCTACCCCTAAGGGTCCCTACTGGTAGGAATAGTTCCTTTTTTTAGAACTGCCAGAACTGTTTGGGTGCTCTAGAGCATACGAACTCCAGATAAACCCCGAGGGGGTTCTGAAATCTGTTATCTGTAGCTTCGGTCAAGGAGGCTTTTAGCGTGAGTAGAAGGCCTCCTTGAGATATTTTATGGCCTGACGACCCCTCCCAATCCCAAGCCCCTCGTTTGCTGACTCGGGCCTCTGTAGCATCATAGCTGGCCGATGTTGTTCCAGACCCTCATATGTAGTCGCTTCTCTTGATCAGCCTAGTTCGCCGCTAAAGCACTTGGACACAATGGCTGCTCCCAAAAAGATGTCGTTTCAGGTAAACCCTGCACCCTTAAACCCGAAGCCCCTTCCTGCATGGGATCTTTTCGAAACTGCAGCTGGCGCGTTAAACTTTGCAGCTTTGGAACGCGATGCATTAGCTTTCCCTGCGACAGCCGCTGGAGACCCCGAACGACTCTGTTCAGCCGATACTAAGAAGGGGCCCGTGAAAGTACCACAGCGTTCCTTCAAAAGCTCCTCATCTGAAGATGTACCCCAGCCACGCCTAGGCCTTGTAGATCCCAAAACCTAGACCGTGTCCCAAACTTCTTTCATTCCCCAGCTTTCAACCTAGACCTCAGGCTCAACAGCTTCATATAGAATTGTCTTTGCACCTGAAAACAGGAATCCTATGTAGAGCTGTAGGATAATGGGCTTCCAGCTCAGGAGCAAACCGACCTTGCCACAGCGTGAGGCTTGCCCAGAAAAAACACGCAGGGAAACTGTTGCAGGTTTCGGATTTGTCGGGTTTAGGCTTATGGTGGTGTAGCGGTTGATGGCTTCGTATTTAGTCTCTAATTGCGGTCTACGGCCAGGTGCATTACACCTCAACCCTACCTAAATCCTCCATCAAAGGTTTCGGGTGTGGGGCACTGAAGCCAGCGACGGGCTGGCGAGGTGTGCTGCCAGAGGTTTCAGGGGTACGAGGAAACGTTGGACAACAGCAGCCTTGCGCTGCTCGTGCTGCTTGTGCAGATCTCCGCACCTGCCCCGCTAATTGCCTCATACTAGAAAAACTTTGTTTGTATTGACTACTTTAGTTGAACAGATGGGTCTCCGATGTTTGTCAGATTGGATCGCTGGGCCCGCTCTATCCTGAAAAGGCAGCCTCTTGAACGGAGGACTTCCTTCTTTAGTTGAACAGATGGGTCTCCGATGTTTGTCAGATTGGATCGCTGGGCCCGCTCTATCCTGAAAAGGCAGCCTCTTGAACGGAGGACTTCCTTCCTGATTTGTGACCTCCTTCTTGACCTTTTCAGGTAATATTCATGTCGGTGCTTCTGTTGTTTTTATTGAAATTGTCTCATTGTCATGAGCACCGCCCTGTCTAATTTATCTGGTCTAGTTGTTTCTACAAATGCTACTAGTAGTACTGACTGGCACTACTAGAACTTCTAGTGCTAGTACTAGCACTGGCACTGCTGCTGCTGCTGCTGCTGCTGCTGCATCGACTACTACGATGTTGACGGCGATGACGACTAGTACAAACAGCTGCTACTGCTACTGCTACTCTATCACTACCACGACGACTGTACCACTGCACTACCACCACCACTACCACCATCACGCCACGAGCTTTGACGACAACTTCTGTCAGTTTACTGGTGGCGTTTATCAGCGAGGGTTGGATGGCTAGCTGGAGTACAGCTGGAGATAGTAGTAGAATGGTTTCTAGGATTCGGGAAACCTGACAAGAGGGCCCTCAGCGCACGAACAGCATTCCTAGCACTCCTGAGCTTGTCTTTCGTCGCCACTTATGCTCCGGTGTCTTAGTTGTAAACAATCGGAGAACACATGTTTAGATGCCTGCCAAAACGCTTCAGGGCAAAGGAACCCCACCCCGGCAACCCAGGCGGCTGGAGAACCCGGAATGAGGGATTTCATTGCATGCTAGCTGAATCCTGCTTACACCAGCCTTACCCTGAAATCTTCTAAGCAGTAGCGTTCTATCATGGCTCCAGAACACTAGGAGTTGAGAAAGCAACTCTTCGAGACTTCATGGCTTTATTAAAGATATTGCAAAGACCACGAAGCCCGAGCCCCAAAGCCTCAACCCAGCAGCCCTGGAGTAGGATACTTGTACCCCAGTTTAGCATGCAGCTATCTAACGCATTTCAGTAGGGAATGACGACAGCCCGAGCCGTGCGCGATGCCGCTGCCAAGCGTAAGTCGAGGCACAGTTTCGCGTCGAATGCAGGGCTTTGGGATTGAAGGGTTGAGGATATATATATATATATATACATGCATATATATATATATATAATATTATTATTATTATTATATTATCTTTTATGTCTATACATATATATATATATGTATATAGTGTATTTTGGGGGGGAAGGGGAGTGAGATTCAGGTAGGGTTTGAGATAAAGGTAAGTAGCCGTCTAGCTGGCGCTTCTCTTCATTGTTCATGGCGTTCAGACGTTTTTCAGACAACACCGTATGGTTGCACATCCTTGCTCCTTATGGGCCTCGCGACTACGATCAGAATAAGTACTTTGGTTCCGGTTTGTCGCTCGTATGAACAGGGCTGTGCACCGGCCCTTGGGCGATAAATCGTAAATTCGCGCCGAGATTTGGGGTTGAACGCGGGCCTTACAGGCTGTAGAGTCGGGATAAGCAACCGCCCTGTTCCAGCATGAAGCTCGATTTCTGTACAACACCCTAAACCCTAAACCCTAAGATTCCTGTACAACCCGAATGGAAGCCAGGGCTAGCACATCAAGCAAAGGCCATGCCCTCGGCTTCTCTTTGCTTCATGGTTTGGGTTCTGGGCGCAGATCTCGGGGTTTAAGTGCCGTGCAGGAAAGCAGGGTTTAGGGTTTAGGGTGTGGGTGGATCAGAAAGATCTTACAAGAAAGTGTTTGCACAAAGCCTGTATAGGGAACACCCGAGAGACCAGCTTCTGAACTAAGCCCTCCCCCTGAATCCTAAGCTCAACCCGACTCAACTGAAGACATTCCCATATTGAGAGCTCTAGTAGCTCATTCCACTCGAAATGCGTTAATCAGTGTAGAAAGCTACACCCATAGTATAGTCTTTTCCTGACGCTTATATCCGTATGTATGCTTGTACACTGTTGGATGTAGAAAGACGGACCGATAAGAAATAGATATGCAGCAGAGGGTTGGACAACAGTAGCAGTCCAGTCCACCGCAAATGCGGCTCACCGTCCACAGTATAGCTGGAGTGACGTGGGACGAGAGGAAGATGCAGACGACCATCAAGAAGCAAAAGCCACTGCGAGCCAATCCAACAGTTGACCCCTACAGTCCACCTCTCCAGCAACTCCGCAAGCCTTGAATACTTCGAAGATGTCCTTAACATGCCGCATACAGACCCTAGGTCTTAAATCCGCAACGACACCAGCCGAAGCTTTACGCCCTAGATACACAACACCTTACAGCTCAATCCTGAACCTGCGTTATGCAGGCGTCGGAAGAATTGCTGGTTTTGGTCGTATCCACGTAGAATCGCCGTAAAGCCTCACTAAATACATAAACATCTACATATACATGTACATATACTTATATACATGCATATATATATATATATATATATATATACACACATACATATACATACATACATGCATGCGTGCATACATACATAGGCAATTACATACATACACATATGTATGTATATACTACCCTCAAAACCAAGGCAGGAAGTCCGCTCTACTGTATTCTACCCTACGGGCCCAAGTACGTTATCATCATATACTCGCCAATGCACTAACCTGCATAACTACTATCCTAAACGCGCACCTAGTTTCTGGATCCTTTAGGAAAACCGTAAACCCTGAACCCTACACCCTAAGCCCTGAATCCTAGACCCTGCAGAGATAGGACTGACCCGAGGTGAGGTGCGCCTTCCCGAGCCTTACACCGGGAGCGTGGTCGAAGAGGTTCCTGTCCTGGATCAGGTAGGTGGGGTTTAGGGCTTTGGGGTTTAGGGTTTAGGGATTATGAGGTTTGGTGAAGGTCTTGGGCTTCAGGGCTAGGGTACAGGGTTTAGGGATTTGGGGTTTGGGATTTGGTTTAGGGTTTATGTTTCCGGACTCAGGTTCAGTTCAGGGAGCCCCTGGACCTTGGGAACCTTTGGAAGGGTTAGGAGCCTACTTTCTCGGCCCACGGTTGCGAGTCCAATAGAAAGGCGGACTAACTTCCCATTCCTTTCGGTTCCTGAAACAGGCATACTGCGATACACCCCCCAAACCCTATCCTAATTACCAACGCCCCCATATTCAGTCTTGAGGCTGGGAATAAAGTTCCATAAGTCCATCTGCTACGGACCCTGATTGACATGTTCTGTGTTGGAGTGACTAAGCCTTCGTGGTGGTATGAAGCCAGCCAACTTCCACTTCCCGGCCGTAGGACCCCTGAGCCTTGCCGTCTGCTTGTGTGTTTATTTCTTCTTCTTGCTATGAATATGGGTGGTTGTCAAAATTCTGATCCCTTTTTGGGTCCCTAATATAATACGGCACCTATTATTTAGGGTACCCCAACAGGGATCCTAATTTTAGACAACTACCCATACAATTACTGTTTCTTCATTGTTATCCTGAAGCCAAAAGCCCCCTTAGGCCCCAAAATCCGAAATCGCAGGTTTTCTCCTTGCAGCAGGTGCCATCCGTTGAGGACCCCCACTCGGGCCCGACCAAGAGAACGCCTAGGGTTTTGGGGGGGTTGGGTTTTATATGGGCTTCAGCGTGTGAGGCTACGAACACCCCGAGACCCCGAACCCCAAAGCCCTAACGACTAGGCTGTTTGGGACCTTGTACGATTACAACATATTGTGATATTACAGAATATATTGGTGTTTCCGAAAATTGGGGTACCTTATTTTGGGGGTCCTTATAATAAGGATCCTACTATTTAGGGTACTATATTCGGACTTCGGGTCTCCTATTTTCGGAAACTCCCATATACCTGGACCCCAAAAGTATGCAAAATAATAGCCTTTTATGGTTACTGGGCCATTATTGTACCTATTTTGGCGCTTAGGTTTAAGGCTTAGGGTTTAGGGTCTAGGGCCTTCATTTTGTTCTCTCATAGGGTTTACCAGGGTTTCTTGATGTTTATGTACGGCTCAGGTGTCGCAGCTACCTTAGAGTCTCATCGAGTTTCATAGTTTTGGTTTCTGGGGCGAGGCTGATGGGTTCAGCTTCTCATCGGCCGCTGTATCGCTTGGCCACTAACTCTTAACCACCCTGAACCCTATAAAGCCTATTTTTCTTAACTCCTAAACTCGAAACACTCAACCGACATTGCTTCCCCCCTCAACGCATTTGGGCTTGCAGGACCTTTCGAGCCTCTTGCAGAAGGAAGGCGCGCTAGAATCACGGCATCCTGATGACCGTCATGGTAATGACAGCCATATGCAGCAATACTGATGATGGTGATGATCCTGATGATGAGGAGGATGAGGATGAGGATCAGCATGGTGTTGATTATGTTCTGAAATATGTGATGTTGATGGCGATCAGGATGATGATGGTGGTGCTGATGATGACGGTTCTGCAGCCACCGTGAACATACTATGATTAGTATTATTGTTATTGTTATCACTATTAGTGTTGTTACTATTGCTGTTGCTGTTGCTGCTGTTGCTGTTGCTGTTGCTGTTGTTGTTGCTGTTGCTGTTGCTGTTGCTGTTGCTGCTGCAGCTGTTGTTGTTGTTGTTGTCGTTGTTTCTCCTCGTCCTCGCCACACCAGCATCGTTGCTGTCGGAAGCCGCAGCACCATAGTGAGCGGTTGCACAGCAATCAGCCTTTTTTTCGGTGTCTTTATCCTCAGCATCAGTATCGTAGAGCAGAATAAGGGCTGAGTTGTCCACGATAGTGCACAGGGGTCGTATTCTGATGTAGGGCTTATGTAAGTCCGCCTTAAAATGAAATTTCCGCGTGTTACCTGCAGGGTATGCCTTTGAAGAGAATACCGGGTTACGAGATAAGGATATGTGTAAACATCAGCCTTCGCAGCAGAGTCTGAGACAGGTTTCTTATTCCTGATAATAACCGTAAAACCTCGGGCTAGGCCCCCGCACAGTTGGGAGTGATAGCTGACTATGTGCTCTCTTCGTACATGGCACTTTCTAGACGATCGTTTTTCAGTGAGGTTTCGCCACAGCTTTCGAATCATTGTAAGATGAAGCTTCGTCTATGCACTTTCCAGACTTTTTATAGGTATGCGCCGTTCTTGGCACAGCAGGGGGTTCTCATTCTGACCCCTCTACATAGAGTTTTGTATTAGAACACTGCATTGCAAGTTACATTGTCTTTGTTGGACATGTTGGGACACCCCAGACCTCCAAAAAGAACTACACTAAAGATGTTGTGCCCTATGCCTAGGCCTTACACTCCGAATCCTGTCGCCTCACAACCTATAAGCCTCCTTATAGCCTTATAACATCACAATTAAGAACCCTAAACCATCTTGATGGCAGGTATTGACACGAGCTCCTGGGGCAAAGGAAACACCAAGGAGCGGTGGGAGGGCGAGCATTCGAAATGTTACAGGAGCTTGACTTTGCACCTATATAACTTAAAGAGTGAAGAGTGTTTATTGGTTCCGTTGTGGAACACACTCATAGAGTCTATACCGTAGGCCTTTTTTTGGTGGAGGTGGGGGGGGGGGTTGTCGAGGATTTGGCGGGATTGCACGGAGGGAGAATGTGAGCAGGGGAAGACCGGGGACAGAAAAGCGGTTAGGGCTGTTGCTTTCGGGAAAGAGATAAGCCCAGAATCCCAAGCTCCAAATCTTAAACCCTAGAACCCCAAACCCTGAACCCCAGGCCATGTAGGTCTTTCGGGTGCAGGGGCTGGAGAACTGGCGCACACCTTAGAGCCCCTCACTATTGAGGTTTTAGGGTTTAGCGGTTAAGGGCTTTGGATTTCGGGGTTGGGGACAGAGGGTTTATTGGGCCAGGGGGTTTAAGTGTTTGGGGGTTGAAGGTGTTAGTTCCGTCGGCACGCGATAAATTCCAGCAGTCCGAGACCCAAACGGCCTGGCCGAAACCTTAAACCCTGGACCCTGACACCCTGAAGCCATAAACCCTAAAAGCCCTAAACCCTGAAACCCTAAAGCCCTAAACCCTACACCCAGGAAGTGAAAGCTTTCTGGAAAGAGATTAAACTCGACGAAGCAGGCTTCGAGGCGGGGCTGGAGGGTTTAGGGTTTAGAGTCTAGTTCGGGGTTCAGGGTTTAGGGTTTATAAACCCTAAACGCTGAATACCCTGGAGCCCGAACCTATATGAGATTTAAGGTTCTGGGTTTAGGTTTCAGGGTTTAGGGTTGAGTGATGTTTGGTGCTTGTTGTTCTTCGCCCAGGGCGACTTGGCTGTTGGGTTTCGGAGACTCTTAACTTGCGTAATTTCGGTGTCCCAGCCTTTAATGTTAGTGTGCGCTTATAGTCCTTCTCTTCTTGCAGCATAGTAAAAATCCCTCCTGACTCCCAAAACCGTATTCTGAGTACTAAGGCCCCTGGGTGTTGGAGGTTTGGGAGTACAGGGGTTGGCCATCGGGTATTGGAGGTTCAGATTTTAGGCTTTGGTGATTCAGTTGGTTTTAGCAGTCAAGCGCGAAAGCCGCGTCGTATCACGAGCAAGTCCCGTTGTTTGCTTGTGTTTGTTTTTTCTTTTCCGTGGCTTCCAGGGATAGTTTAGGGTGTAAGGGTTTGAGTTTGGTGTTCACCGCTTTAGGTTGCGGGGGTGTAGTTTAGGGTTTTATCATCTATGGGTTAACGGTGTGGTGTTTAGGCTCGGGAGTACCAGCTCTGAGCAGGAGGAGGTAACGAGGTGAGGGGAGTTGACTTATAAGAGCATAAAATAGGCGTTGAGGCCACCCCCTCAACCACCCAGATGCCCCAGCATCAAACCCTAAACCCTAACTAAACCCCACACCCCAGCCTTAAAGGCCCCTCTTCTGAAACTCTAATGATAGTGATTATCACAGTATCGTATAGTATATAGAATACTAGACTATACTGTACTAGACTGTAGTATAAGAAAGTATATATCGCAGTGTCGAATACTATACTATACTATAGTAAAGTGTACGATATCAAAACCCTAAACCCTAAACCCTATAAACCCTAAACCCTATAAACCCTAAACCCTAAACCCTATAAACCCTAAACCCTAAACCGGGAATTCGCTTCTCTTCTTCAGATCTGGCGCCTTCCCGAAGGGAAGCGGGCCCCAGCCGTGGCCTGAATTTGGGGGAGTCCCCGGGCTTCGGGTTTAGTAAAGCGTTAAGGGCTTATAGGGTTTAGGACTTAGGGATTTAGGGGTCTATAGTAGGGTTTAGGGTTTCTTAAGGGTTTAGGGCTTAGGGATTTAGGGATCTATAGGGTTTACTGTTTCTTAAGGGTTTAGGGTTTAGGACTTTGGGATTTAGGGGTCTGGGGTTTACTACAGGGTTTAGGGTCAAGGCCCTGGGTTTAAGGCTATGGGTTGGGGTTTAGGCGTTATACGGTTCAACATAGGGTTTAGGGGCGCCCCTTTGTGGTTCTAGGTTGCGTTTCAGGGGTTGGGATTCTGCCCCAAAATTTCAGGACTGTAGGATCAGTGTATGTTTAGGCAAGGGGGTGTAGGCGGTTATTCGGGTGCTTCGATGATCCGGAAAATTTCTTCTTGCCGGATCCTGGTTTTGGAAAGTGTTGGTGGCGTGTTTGGGACTTACTGTAGTGTGTAAGGAATGCCCGGCTCTCCGAAGTTATTGGGGTGGGGTGTTTTGGGTTGAAGGGTTTAGGAAACGAAGCTCTAAACACTCCGAGACGTTCATGTGGCTGACACCGATGTATGCTATTGCGGTTCATGAGCAAGTTCGCAGCCCCAAGTTATCTCGAAGGTTCGATGCATATCGGACAGCGGATCTGGACCCACAACAGTGCATCAGTCTTCTCATCCAGCCGTTTCCGCAGAATATCGAGCTTCATGTAGGGATCTTCTACAGGGCTGTGTTGTTTACGGCTTTCCCGGTCGAAACCTGAGACCCGTAATCGTTTCTAGGCCTGGGGTTTTAGTTTCGGTGCGCACGATACTGTTCTAAGTGAACTACAGAGTCTATAGGGAGATGGCCGTAATTCTGAATATCTACAGCTGGCCTCCGGTTGGATTACCAATACTGTTCCTTAGGGCTGCGTTTTTTGCTGTTCCTGCGGGCTGCGACTATACTTATGGTGCATATGGATCGTGGACACGTCTTTGTGTGGGATCATGCGGGCGTTCGCCTGCAAGTCGTCGTTCTAGCGGAGACAATGGACAATCCACCTGCGGCTTCGTGGACTGGTCGCATCGCGATGGGCTCCATGGGTCTGTATTTCCCGGTGGGCGATGAACATGATGAACACCCGCGCCGCGGCCGACGACGTCTTGACTCCGCTTGCTGCGAAGGTGCTCGGCTGCGGAACTTCGACTTCATGTCTGCAATGTACCATCGGGCCAGTTCAGAAAGCCGAGGCCGTATTTTAGGGTTTCGGGACGACCGGGATCTAGAACAAGCTGATTGTACACATCCTGCAGAACTTACAAACCTGTAGAAGATTTCACAACTCGTATTCAATGCAGGCAAACCCATGTCCATGAACGCGAAAGCTCTTCATCTGAGTTCTTGTTAAGGGGTTTACTGTAAGTTACCATAAGTAAGTCAACCACATTATGTACTACAGATCCCCATTATGGTAACTTAAACTAAGTCCCTTAACAAGAACCCAGTCATGGCCCCTCATGAACCCCAGTTGGCCGCCCGGTGCTCTCAAGGTTCGTGTTACGCACGTGCTGAGAGCGAAGGCTGGCTTGGGGGTAGTATAAGGGCCCTGAATGATTAGAATCGGGTTTTGGGCCCGTTGTACTATACTTATAACAGTAAGGAACCCACAAAAAATATTGGTAATTATATAGGCTTCTACATTATTCGATTTTGTCCCTCACGCGCGAAGCTTCAGGGCAACAGCTTTAGGGCCTTGGAGTTCACGGCTGGTCCCCTAGTTATGTTTTGATTCAAACAAGTCCTGAAATATTGGTATCAGTTTTGAGGTCTATGTTTCTTGTTTGAGATTTGGGTGTCGCGGTGAAAAACATAGCTTCATGCGGACCTGTGAGTCAGAGTGTCACGGCACCCACAGGCTCACCCCGTTTCCCCTAGGGTACGCATACAAAACACACCATGCCGAAACCCTGTTCCTGAACCAGCAGCTGTCTAGAACAGGAGGTCGAAATAGATAGTAATAGTACCCCAATCTAGTCCCAATATAGATAAAATAATACCCTAAACCCTATATAAGCCCTAAACCGTGTCATCCGAGGATTCCCTTTTCTATTCCACATAACTATTCAGGACCCACTAGGCTTCGGAAGCTCTTTGGCTTAGGTTTCTGCTCCTGGCTTAGGGTCTGGGACTTAGCGTTTAGGGGTTTAGGGTTTAGGGTGTCATGGGCTAGGACGGGTTTAGGTAAGGTTTGGGGTCTAGGGTGCAGGGTTTTGGTTTTCGGGCGCGCACGGGTGTGTGTGTGTGTCTCTATAAGTCTCTCTCTCTCTATATATATATATATTCACACATACATATACAGATGCATCTACATTTGTATATGTATATGTACATGTGTTTATATGTATGTACATGTATGCATGCATGCATGTATGCATGTAATACAATGTAGTGGAATGTAATGTCTGTAGTGAGTTTATGCAAAGTCTGTAAGTGTGTGTGTGTGTGAAAGCATGCATGCATGTACATGTGTAAGTATGTGTCTATCCATCTGCCTATCGAATACACTACAGCCTGAATGCAGCAACAGGCCCTGTACCTAAACCCTAACCCCTACACTTCGCATTCTGAGATGCTACTGAGCTTATTGTGTCTGCTCTATCATTCAACGCCGAGCAGAGGTCTTGTTCTTTAGCTGTTGAGGGTTTCGGTTCTGGGTTTAGTTAGGTACCTAGACGTGGAATTGTAGCACCCTTTTCTGGATATCCAATTGTATGGCGGTGGTACTAGAGTATGCAGCAAAAGCGAGAGAACATGTGAAGGTCCGCTCACAACCCCCGAATGGAACTCTGATAGAAACAGTCTTTATTCCAAAACCTGCCTTCTAGAAACGAAGGGCCCGGTATACCTTAACCCTGTAAAACTTAAATGCCAAACCTTGAATGCTAAGTCCTAGGCTCTAAACATAGTGGTGCTCGCATGTTGAGATGATGTTTGCAGGTCTCCTCAGTCGAGAACTACTCTCGCGGCATTTTCCTGTGCCTTGGATAGTTTTCACGGTTTCGGATGTATAGGAATCCGAAAATACAGGGCCCTAATTATGATGAAAATCATATAGACTTTAATGGCTCGGATCCTTAGTTATCGAAAAGACCCCCTATGCTTTAAGAACCCCACCTGCGCACCGAAACCTAAACTGGGCGCTAGGGTTAAGGGTTGCTGAAGCTCTCTGAGTGCCCATGGTAAGAAGAGGTCACCCTCAAACTCTGCAAAAGGATGCGCACAACCTCGGCCGGTGGATCTACAGCCCTCTTTGGAAAGGGCTAGGCCCTAAAATTCAGAAGTCATGACCTTCTATTTTGCAGTGTTCAGGCTACCATGGAGCCCGATATTTAGATGAGCGCCGAGGTTTAACACCTGGCAGCAGTACGGGGATGGCAGAACCCGAACGCGCAACGGCCCAGCCCCTGGCAAGTTCATCTGTGCGAGTCTTTTGTTTTAGGGTTTGGGGTGCAGGTTTCATGCGAGCAAGTCTTTTGGTTTAGGCTGTGTTCAGGGTTGAGGGTTCCGTTCTTTCGGTGGTTTTTCAGAACCATGCAGATCCTACTACCTACCAGCTAAGATGTTGGATCTGCTGTTCTAGCTCTGGCGGCCCCTCTGCCCCAAATACAGGATCATGGAGGCTGACATCGTTGAGGCTTTACTTGTGCTTTCCGGAGTTTGGGATGTAGGTCTAAGAATTTGGACTTTGCGGTTCCAGGGCCATCGAGACCTACTAACTTCCCAGGTAGTATTAGGGAGACCCTTTAGTACAGATAGAAAACCAAACCCTTAATCCGTATCTTAGCCTTAGGAAATCAAATTAACCGGGGTAGACCGGGCTGCTTGCGATGTCTTAAGGAGTATCGCTGGAACAACTACTGCTTGGGTCGTTGTCACGGAACTACAAGAGTTTACCACCGTCAGGAAGCCACACGTACTATTTATACCCTAAACCCTAAACCCTAAATCCTTATTATACCTGTGATGAGGACTCGCAGTGGAGTATATAACTGTGAGCTCAGAGCTCAGAGGCCTGAAGACGCACTTCCTTCGGACACCGAGGGCTTTCTAATGGTATCAGGGTGTAGGGTTTAAGGTTTAGGGCTAGAGGGCTGGGGGAGGGATATATTAGGGCTCTATGCACGAAGTTTACGGTTTAAGGTTTAGGGAGGTCTGTATAAGGGTTCTATATAAGAGCCTTATCTGGGGCCTCATGAGGGGGGTCTACGAAGCAAGATACCTTATAAGGTGTACTAGCTTTAGTAGATCTTCCCTTGAAGTCGGGAGTATCAGGCTCCCGCTCGAAATACCCAAGAAGCTAGGCATCCTTCACGCCCAAAGCTCGGGCTCCGGGTTGGGGGTTTAGGGGTTTATGGTTTACCTTAACCCTGAAGAACCTACCTTTTTAGGGTTCCTTACTATGATTTCCTTATATAAGTCCTGAAAAGGTAGGTTCTTCAGGGTTAAGGTAGGGCATCACACGGGGGCGAACATCCCCGAGTGTTTACAATATGTCAACTCCCTGACAAGCCTTGAAAACTGCCCTTGCTAGCCCAGGGCTGCTGTCTGAAAAGCTTCAGCTGAGCGAGATGCCCTTGGAGAGGAACCTCCACGAGGTGAGCCGATTTGCGGGGTTCGTTTTCCGGGCTTCGGGTTTCACAGCTTAGGGGTGAGGAGGGTTGTCGAGTGTCGGGATTCATTACTGAGCGTTTCGTGCTACTTCAGCATTCTGGATTCAAGGTTTCGTGTTAGGTAAGGGGTTTGGGCGTTTGTGGGTATCCTTTTCAGAGAGAGCTTGGAGCTCAGGGTCAGGTTTTCAAGTCAGCATCCCTTTTGACTTTTTTCGCCAGCTGCAGGGACGGTTCCTAGGGCTTCCAAAACTGGCCTAAAAGGATTTAATCTTGATTGCCGCCACCACATACCACCACCAAAATCTGACAGAAGTTGAGGCATAGCACAAGAACTGGAGCTAGATCCGAAGGATCGGTGGCAAAAAACCTCAGACCATATCCACCCGTGTTGACTATGAGGCTTGGCAAAGATGTAGGAGTTACAAGTCCTCCCTGCTAACAACCTGACATGTAAAACTATCATGTTCGATGCTGCCGGGGTTTGGGCTCTGCCTTCTAAGCCCCAACCCTAAACCCTAAACCTACTTCTTCAACAGAGGTCTGCAGGAGAGCAGTCACGGAGGAGGCGAGGAAGAAAGTCGCTGGCTTCTTTCGGGCCTTCAGTTGACATAGTCGCAGATCTTGGTCTTGGCTTAGGGTTTAGGGTTTAGGGTGTCTTGGTCTTGGTTGGGGTTTAGGATTTAATGTTTCATTCGTGTAAGGTTCGGGGGTTTGGTGTTTCGGGTTTCGGGTGTAATTGTAATTGGTGTTGTTCGAGATTATATTATTTATAAGGCGCTTGAGAATAGGAGTGTGCGGCTGGGAGTTGGATGACTTTTCAATGTTCAACCGCCGAAGAAGTCTATTACTTTAGGGTTTAGGGTTTAGTTTAGGGTTATATTGCTTGGAATTGAGAGGTTTCTTCTCCAGGGTTTTCGCATCTAGGAGTCATTGACATAGAGTTTAGATGCAAAGCTTCAGGGCTGAGGATTCTTTAAGCACTTCGCCTTGAACCCTAAACCCTAAACCCCCTAAGCCGCTAAGCTTATCGTGTTTGAGGGCGGAGCGATGGTTCGGGCAGTCAGAGATTCGTTTCTGCAAACGTCGCAACTTTGTCATAGTTGAGTAACATTTTACATTTTTATGGGTACTTAAAGCCAATAAGGAATAAGGATGTAAATTTTTAGAGGCCTGGTGGGGTGTTCTGCAGGTTGGGTGCTTGTTTGTCTGGAATGTTTGGGGTTCCAGCATTCTCCGGGCTTACGTCTCGAGCGGTTAAAAGTGTTTGGACAGGTGGTTTCAATGTTCAGGAGCCTACGTGTTTGCTACTTGCACGAAGCGCGATGGCAGACGAACGCACAAGTTTCCGAGAACTTCCAAAGGTGATCGCTTTGCATTTCTGAGCCAATATCGGCTTGTTTCTGCAAGCAGTGAAGTCTTGAACTGTTGCACTGCGCGCCTCCCGGCTGTTTGGATCAGGGTTCGGGTTCAAAAAGCGATTTTTCATATCGAGACGATCACTCGTCCATCCACAGTGGGCAAGAACGTTCGACTGAGCCGTATGCCAGATCGGGCGTGGTGACGCTCACCACGTAAGAGTTTGGCTCTCAATCCCACGCTTCAAGGCAACCAGAGGCCGGTGTTTCAGGGGGCTTCCCATCATAAGGACCCTCAGGGGGGTAGGGGGGAGGGGGGTAGGGGGCCTTAATACCTATAATAAGGACTTTATAAGGCCTATTTACGGAAGTATAGTCCCCTACCCCCCTTAAGGGTCCCTATGATCCCACCATAGTTGAGCCATGTTTTCATACATCTCTTGCCAACAAAAGTGAATGGGCGAAGATCGAAGCTGGTGTATGCTGATTCTTGTTCATCTTTATCACCAGAAACAGCAGTACGGATGATTCAGGCCATCTCCACTGAACTTCGTAATGCCATCTCTTTTTTGGACCTAAACCTCCATGCATACATCGTACACAGAATACTCATGCCCTTAAAATCACTATACACGAACCCTCTGTAGTCTGTAGGCTCCAAGTACTCTTTCCAGGTACATGGACCCGAAAGGAAACCTTGACAGACCCTGTAAGCCTGTCCTACAGAACCTTAAACCCCAAATCCTGGGCTTTGGAGTACCATACTTTAATACTTTTTTCTTTAAAGGAACCATTATGAAACAAAAGTTTATACTTTTTCTCCATGGATACTTAAAAGCCCAGAATCCAAAACCCGAAACCTAAGGCCCGTTGCATTAAAAGAACCTAATGAGACCCTTTAAGGAAGCAGTCTTTTGCTGAGCCACTCACCGCCTGCAGAGGAGATGCAAAGAGTCGTGGATGCGTCCACCACCATCCAGCCGACGACCCAGCGATGAGTTATTAGGGACCCGGACCCAAGCCACAGGAGGACTCAGATACGGTCGAGCTGAAGGCTGACTGCATGTGATTCCTGTCCCTGATACTTGCCTACATGGCAGACATCTTTATCATCATCATCTTCTTCTTCACCATCATCACCATCATGCTGCATCATCTTCCGCGTCATGATCTTCTTCTTCTTCATCATCATCATCATCATCATCAGTCCGGTCCTCTTGACTATCCTCATTATCCTAATCTTTGTCGCCGAATCGCCATCTTCGACTTTCTCAGAATATTTTTCCACGTCGCAGTCATTGCTGACACTGGGAACCACATCTGGACTCCAATTGTCCGGCCTCTGCGACAATGCTTGCTTCCGAGACGAGAGTCATGAAAGCCGAGTGACCTGTGACGTAATGCCAACAGGATATAAGGACAGGTTGCATCCGAGGTTTCCAGACTCAGACCCCGAAAAGAATTTGCTATTCCACATTCCAGATCTCGATGCCGTGGAAGCAGTACCGCATTTACAATTACCCAATCAACGCTAGATTGTTGGCAGTGCTCACTGCTCTCATGCGCTTGACCCAGGCCAGGATATCCAGCTCCGGAGTACGCACGCGCTGACTTGTTTGCCGACACCCCGGGTTGAGCCTCTGCCAGTCTGTGCACCTTTGGTCTCTTTTCGCTATCCAGTATGTGTGGACGATGGGTTGCGGAACACACACAGCACAGCAGAGCAACCGCGTACGGAGCCCTAGTCACCCATCAGCTCGGGATTTGATGTGCCAGGTGTCGAGTTTCTTCTTGATGTCACACTGTGCAAGAGCACTTTCTTCAATGCGACCGAACCAAAAACAGGCGCCCTCAACCTTAAACAAAAATCCTAGAAGCCTTAACCCTAACACCCCATCTGCATAGAAGCCTTAAGCCCCATTGCCATACGTAATTAAATAGCCTACTGTCGCACGAAGGCCTGTGAAGCTTGAAGCCGATACTTAGGGTTTTGGAGTTTCGTTTCGCATATCGGATGTAGGGACTTCGCCTGTGGCGGTCCCCTATTCGAAAACCTCACCCCGACCCCGACACAAAACCACAGATAGAAGGCTTATATGGGTGGTTGTCAAAATTATGGTCCCTTTTTGGGTCCCTAATATAGTACGGCACCTAATATTTAGGGTACCCAAAAAGGGACCACAATATTGACAACCACCCGTATGGAGGAAGGGCCCAACGTGTCGGCGAAGGACCCAGGCGACGGTTTGCAAGTCTCAGGATTGTACCGCCATCGCTTTACCCAGGTAATTCTTGAAGAAAGACCGCGAGTCAATCCCATGAGCCAAACCCTATATAACTCAACAGCCCTAAACCCTAAACCCCTCAACAGCCCTGAGCCCATCAGCCTCCTTAATGAAGATTTGCCAGGATCCCAACTATGTGACTCCTCTGAGAGTTGTGGACGAGGTGCTTCGGGGTTGGGGGGGATTCGGTGCGTTTAGGGCATGTTAGGCTCGCTGCTATAGTCCTGTATACAGACAAACATCACATATGCACACCGCGGTCTGACCGCAGATGCATACAGCAGCACCTGTGTGTGCATGCCGGGACAAAGTTTTGTGTTCGTGTGTTGTGTGTGCGTGTGCTTGGCTGTGTATCCGTTTTTCTGCCTGGCTGTTTGTCTGCTGGTCTGTCTGTATGTATGGATGCAGACAGGCAGCAGCCATTCGTGCATGCATGTATGCACCCATGTACAGAGACGCACGTTAACGTACGGCTGCCGTTGTTCTGTTTGCTAGCATGTTTGCAGATTTTCCTCGACCACAGCATCGAGATAGAGCAGTCCAAGTTGCAGCCTGAGCATTGGGTGGAGTTGGGGTTTCGCTGTGCAGCAGGAAATGAGTATTTTAGGGGCGGGACCAGGCTCTTGCGGGTGTGGAACCCTGAACACTTTACGGGACTAAATAATCACCGATATCGTTCGCTAGGGTTCCTAATCCGAATCCTAATAGTACTCGTAGACCCCAAATCAAAGCCCTTTTAATTGTCTTACTGTTAAGGCCCCTGTATTGAGCCTAAGGTGCATAGGGGCTCATGGTTTTGTGGGTTTCGGGATTGAGGCCCAAGATGTGGGTTTCCGGGGTTGTGGAAGGAACTAAGTAGGGGCGGGATATTCAGGGTGAGGGATTCGAGGCGTTGGGGCTTCTGCGGCATGAGGATCTTGATGAGTAATTAGCAAGACGCCTGGCGTAGAGTCCTTCTACAGTTGTTGGCCCAACGAGGATGTTTGGGACAGCATCCGTATAGCATCGTCCGGAGTGTTGGCGGACCTGCTGGGCCATGATGGGAACCCCCTGCTGGGCGCATTCTGTGCCATGCTTCAGAGCACGGATGAATGGAAGGAGCAAGCCGATGACCTCATCAGCCAATGTCCCCTGACTACCAGGACACGGTGCAGGCCTTGCCAAGCCTGACAAAGGAGAACGGTTTATCGGTTGGCGAGCTTTGCAGACGGGAAAGCTGCGAAGCAGCAAGGCACATTCAGCCGGACAGAGGATCGGAGAGAAGGTGCTTCTGAGGTTTGATTTCTCCAGGAACATGGGTGCACATACATCTGGGGTGTTACTGCGGAGATTATGGTTTTCAGTTCAGTGTTTGGGGGCTACTCCCCTACTCCCTAGGCGCAGACAGCTTACTGGTTAGCAGGGTTAGCACTTGAAGCCTGATGATCCCGAGGGTTTGGTCCATTCGTCCATAATTACTCCTATATCCCCCTGACGATGAACATACCTCACACCCTAAACTCCAAGCCTGCAACCGTACAAGCTTCATGTATAGGTCCCAGGTTGGGAATCCGCACCGAAAGACGTGCCTGACGCAGCTTGACAAATTGAGCCCACTATGTAGGAATCCTCACGTCGACATCCTAAACCCTGAACCCTACACTACACCCTCAACCCAATGAACCCATCAATCAACCCAGTGTGCCGGTATCCAAGTCTTGGGCTGTATGATCCACATCAGGGGCCTTCAGAAAAAAGAGTATACAAAGAGAGGACAGTGCCTGGTCTTTACCCAAGCTGCTTGGAGAGCCCACCCCCTCAATGCTGTCAAAGTTGCTATACTTTTGAACCTCCACAAGGCCTTAACATGTACTGTACAAGTACCAGGACGCCCTAGATGAATGAAGGTACTTCGAAAGACACTACGAAGCCCTGCTCGGTAAAGAACTTCCCTTAACTATGTGGTAGTGGGCCCTCTTTGTCTTTGCGTGCTAAGGAGCTATCCGGGCCTGGTGACTGTCTACCACTTGTACACTGTGGACCGCTGGGAGACACTTCTTGTGCTGCAGATGTAGCAATCCAAAGTCAAGAACCTATGCCCCTGAACCCTAAACCCTAAACCCTGAATGAGAGTTACGAGTCCTGCAACCCCACGAGCCGAAACCCTAAATCCTCAAGCCTAGAGCCCGAAACCCTAAACCCCTAAACTCTAAACCCTAAACCGCATGAGAATTGGAGCCACAGGTGGAGGTTTTTGTGGGCGATAGGACTAGGGGTCTCGGCAGGTTGAGAATTCATGGGTTTACGGTCTAGGGTAGTTGCCGGGCTATTGTCCGGTTCCAGCTGCACGCAGGACATTATTTGCACAGGTCTGCCGACGCTGCCTCTGGGTTGCACTACAGATGCTGGCTGAGCCAAAAGTATTCTCAACCGTGAGCCCGCAGATCTCCTAAACTCCCCCCTCCACACCCGAAACCTCGACCCAGCAACAGAACTCTGTAGCGTTGTTCTCCTTGGCGCAACCTTAGCTCGGAGTCCTTTGAAAGCCTCCACTCGAAGTCAGAGTAGCAGACTGAATAACCAAGACAGTCGTTCCTATGATCCCTATATTATATATAGCTCACTATACTATAAGCTAGTTACCCCATACCGTCCCAACCCCCAATCCACGTATTGACCGCCCCGCCCCCCCGACACAGAAATCTGGTCATTTGGATGTGGAGCATCATCAAGAACTTGTGTGAATAGAGACAGCGGGTGGGGGATTGAAACTTTGCAAGCTTTCGTGTGACTCAACAGGGTCTTAACTAAGCTGCAACCTACTATTCCTAGATCCCGCAACTACCCTCCAATATACCCCACCATAAGGTCTCCATTAAAGGGCACTTGGGAGGGGTTCCTGGTTATGTAGGGTTTGGGTTACAGGCAGTGCCTGAAGAAACCGCCGCCACTGACAATCGCTTGCAAAATTGCACTAGCATGGCCAACTGTGCCCTTTGTGGTCACATGGTGCCGTGGGGGAGTACACTCTGCCTGTGTCACATCGTTGTTCATGAGAGCAGCAGCTCTCATGCCCGAGTTTTCCAGGATTTGGCGTTGGGAATCCTGAATACCAAACCCTAAACCCTGAATCCTATATCCTTAGGCCTAAACCCCAAGCCCCAAATCCTAAGTCCTAAACTCGAAATGCCAAATCCTAAATCAACCCTGAATCCTAATTCCTGAACCCTGAGTCCTAAATCCTACATAAAATCGAAATTCGAGACCCTGAATCTTAGATCCTAAAACCTGGAATTGTCCTAAATCCCGAGCCAAGGAACTTCAACACCCTGGAGTTCGAATCGCCGGAGCAGGTCGGTGCGGGCAAGGTTCCAACTATGGGACATTGTGTTCTAGAACTTTACATAATACTTTTTATCTCTTACTATGTTGTATTTCATGAATGTCGTCTTGGTTGTCAGTGATTACACGGAATGACATTAATGTGACCTTACATCAGCCAACCCTGAGTCCTGAAAGCTCTTCGGCTGCGTTTAGGGTGTAGGGAACTTAGGCATGTGGGCTTTGAAGTTTCAGGGTTTAGGGATTTGGGGCTTTAGTGTCTGTTTAGGGCTTTTCATTGGCGGCTTTAACCCTAATCTTTGGGGCGCAGAGTTGTGTGTGTGTGTTTTTCGTTTTTTGAGGTTCATAGTTCGGCCCCGCGAACAGTTCTGACAAGTGCCTTCAACCCTAATGCAGGCTTGTCACAAAGTTGTTTTTAGTAGTCCCTGTTGATATATACTAGAGCAAATCCTTAGGCCTCGTTCTAGTTATTGTCATCAGGCAGGCACCCTCGAGATACTAAGCCTCAAAGCTCGGTGCCTATGGATTCCGAAGCCTTAAATTTAAGCCTTTGCCTCGAAAATTACATAGTCGGGTTTGGCAAGCCCAAGAAGAGGATACCAATTCGCAGCAACAGTAGATTCGCTGGAAGCAGGAAGAGTAGTAGTGGGAGTAGTCGTACGAGCAGCAGTAGTATGAGTCGTCGTCGTGGCAGCAACACTAGTAATTAGTCGTACAGTGGGTCACCCGTGATCAAGTTGTCTGCGTGTGCGCGGATTTGGGTTTGCTCCTGCACGCATGTGCGATGCGGTGTGTGTGAGATGCTCGTGTATATGCTTGTACCGGGAGAGAAAGAGCGCGACAGAGAAAGAGAGACAGAGAGAAATCTCATAATTGCGATGCAAAGCCTTTCTAGAAAGGAGTCATCAACGGTGCTCAAGTGTACACTGGTACAGTTCCTGAGTCCTGACAACTCCAAGTCTGCAGCTTCTAGAGGAGGAGCTTGATTAGAGTTGTGCATCGTATGTAGCCCTGTAAACATAAGAGAAATGGCCTATTTCCCGTCTGTAGTCGCTTTGGCTGCCACATTAGATTGTTGCAACAGCGTGTTGCTGCAGTTACAAATTGTCATAGGCGGGCCACAGAAAGCTCAAGTACATCCATGCCTGGGCCTGGTGCTTGGCAACTGCGGATTCGGGCTCTTGAGTGAAAGAGCTTGGCGGACCCATCTCTTCTGTGCTTTTCATTGTTTAGGTTGAACCCACAATCTTGCATACGGGAACTGGTAATTAAGCGTCCCGGTGGTTTTGAGTCGGAAGTCGAACTGCGAACGGAGATGCAACACCTGCGTATCCTCTCATGCCCCCAAAGCACAGGGACGAAAGCAGGTACATGAAATACATCCAAATGTCTGCGACCGTTCAGAAGACTTCTAGTTGCATGGGCAAGTTTTGGCTTTGTCCTGACACCTCGACAAGCCGAAGCAACGGCAAATCCTTAAAACACAATTGGGATATCGAAAGGTTTGGATGAAGTTCGAGTCGATTCAGCGCTATCTCTTTGAAGGCAGCGTGCTCAAGGACGATGATGCCGGAAACTCAAACCCAAACCCTAAAACCAACAACCCTGAGCCCTATGAGATCTTAACGACGGTATGTTCACTGCTGTCGGATTTATGAGACCTAGTCCTAAGCCCTCTAGCTTAAAGCCCAGGGCGAGAAGCCAGCCTTGCAAAGTGTCGTCGATGACGTGCTCATGCGGCTGTGCCAGGCCCCCCACGGAGGCAGCAGCCTGCCAGAAGCGACAGGAGATTTTCGATGCCTCGATCCAGCGACAGCATGGAGCACGATCCACAAGCTTTTTTTTCGGCTTTCGTCAAGGTCCACCTTCAGCAGCGCAATTCAGAGCTTGCCTCAGTCTGCATGGGACAGCATTCATGAATTCAGCTCAACATCCTTCATGGCGGACGCTTCTGGATGCTTTCCTATGACTGAGCGCCGGGCAGCGGCAGGTCGGAGAGGCGACTTCCGATGCATGCCTCAGTCAGCATGGGCACGAATTTACAGAAGCTTCGAGGATGAGCCACGGCCCAACTTCACCATTGCGATTCGAAGCCTTCCAAGTTTTGCACCCAATAGCCGGAACCAACATCGTTTGATCCTGAGAGATACTTGGTTTCAGGATTTCAAGGTCTTCAAAAAAGGGGTTAGTGTTGAGGGTTTCCGTGGGTCTGTTCTAGGGCTGCAAAGGTAGTGTTTGGGACCGCACCCAGAGACTCCAAATTCCTTTTTGTCAAGCATCTACCTGAACTTACAAAGAGATGCTGAAAAGCATTTCAGGCAATTATATGCCTTAATTGCAAAGTGGTGAGCACTGCGAGCATAATCTGTGGCCAACGCCAGTCTGAGCGGTGGGGTTCAGGGTCTTTTCTTTGACCGTCAGCGCACTTCAAAGCAGCCGCTGTGACGAGCGCTTCGAAAAAGCCTGAACCTTAACCCGGAGCCCTCCACCGTAAAACCCAAAATCCTAACACCGAAAGTCCTAAACCTTAAAGCCCAAAACCCTAGACCCCAAGACCCTAAACCCGAAACCCTAAGCCCCAAGACCCAAGACCCTATACCTTCGACTTCTAAACTCTGGACTAAAGCCCACTGCTCAAAGCCCTAAACCCCATTCAAGGACATACATAAGGAGCTTATAGTAATTGCCAAGCCTTCAAAAGGGCAGCTTGTACAGGGTCCGGGTAAATTTCCAAGACCCCGAACCTTGAAATAGGGGCCTAAATGATTGCCTGTACTATTTTGGGGGTTCCTCATTAAAAATTACAGTATCATGGGCTCAAAACCCTATTCTAATTATTACGGCCCCTACATTATGCTAGCAGGAGGAAACCCTAGACACACACTGACCCTAACCCACAAACCCTAAACCCTTAAACCCGTGAGGAGCGCATCGAGAAGGGGACTTTCTCGAGCTCCGAGCAGCTGGCGGTCCGCTGCCCAAGGTTTTTTTCTTGTTTTAGGGGGGGCGGGGGGGGGGGGTTCTAGGGTTGAGGGTTTAGGTTTAGGGTTGGGGAGGGGGTTCTTCTAGATTAAGGTCCATGTAAGGGTCCTGTGTACAGTGTTGTTTGGGGACCATGTTAAGGACCCTAACTTAGAGAGCTACCCATATGAAACTTGAGTACGGGCCTTAGAAACAAGATTAAATCTCTCTCGGGGGGGGCTCTGCTGAAGCTGCTATAACGGTTTAGGTTAGGCGCCTTAAGCAATGCGTTAGGGTTGTTTCTATGGCTTCCTCTGAACTTGAAGCGATCTAGAAGGGTTATTAAGCGGGTTTGCTGTGGGGTCCTGATAAAACAATTTGAAGAGGGCTTTGGTGATTTCTGACAGTATACATTGTATTTGGTGATTGTTCAGGCTCCTGTATTACGATGTTTACTGCTGAATAGGTGATTAGATTGAGGAGGGCTGTTTAGGGCTTCTTGTCCTTCGGGCAGCTACTAGTAGCTAGGTGTGTTAAGGTCGAGTGCCGAGGGGTGTGCCTGCGAAGTCCTGACACCTTAACGAACCCAAGCCCTGACGCCAAAGCCCCCATATCCTCAAGCAACAACCCCACGCCGTCATGAGGGTTTCAGGGGTTTAGGGTTTGGGTTTAGGGATCCCAGGCCCTCCACCCGAAATCCCAAACACCAAGCCTTGACTTTTTGCTTCGCTATACCGTGACGGTAGAGGGACTGTTGCAAGCCAGTGTTGAAAGTGTACACACAACAGGCGCAATACAAGCACCCAAATATGGAGGTGTCAATGAATAGTAAGAACAGCCAAGCACAGCCCCTATATCGTGTTCGTATGACATACCCCCAAAACCCTGTCGAAATCTTCAAGGCGCAGAACACCTTCGCCCCAGAAAGATCCAAAGCACAGACTCCAGAAACCTTGCAGCTGAAGGATTGGCTGGCTCAGTTCGACATCGACCTAGATAGCTACGGCAGTGTCCTCAGGGTCAGATGTCCTAAGGTACAGCATCGATTGGGGAAGGTCTAGGGGGCTCCAACGCCCGGGGTTCAATCGCAAATCGCATATTCCCTGCACCTCATGTGGGAGGAGCCTGATGTGGTTTAGGGGTGCGCTATAGTCGTTGTTTCTAGGGTTTGGTGCTACTTTACAGGAGTTTGATAGGGCTCTGAGCATTTAGTGATGGTATTCCCGAGAGCCTCTACTACCTGTTTAGGCCTTTATCGTACACAAGACCTGCACAGCACTGCTTTCTGTTTTTCGGCGTTAAGCCTTTACGGCTTATAGTTGACTGAGCCCCATGCGTTTCAGTGCCTTTCGGTCATTTTTTCATGCATTGTGCTCTATGATGGTAAGTGTCAGAGCTTGAGCTTTCCCCATGCGACTTTCAGTTTCAGGGCTCGGGCTTTCTAGGGTCTAGGCTACAGGGTATAAGCTTTAGGGTTTGGCTCAGGTCATGGGCTCTTGCCTCAGATCTCGAGTATGGGGCTCGGGATTTGGGGTGAGGTGTCGGGTTCAGGGTTTAGGGTTTGGGCGTTTAGCTTCCAAGTTTGGGGATGAGTTTTCGGTCCTGTCCTCCACCCTCTCCTAGAATGCAGCTGTTTCGCTTCATGGCGACATAGGTTCTGATTAGGCATAAGCTTGATTTAAGGTCCAAAAGCCATGCCCATAATCTACTTTCCGAGAACACGTAAGCCACACACCCTGAACCCATAGTTACAAGTGCAAAACTCTAGGCCAAAAGCTACCATCAACCCCCCCCCCCCCCCCTGACCCATCCTCCGCCTTCACCCCTCGGGCCAAAACCAACAACACCCACCACACCAACTACACCACAACACCGCCGCCTCTTCGTCGGCAGCCACAAAACAAAANACCCTGCCCAATGACTGCTTTCCGGGAACACGTAAACCCCACCCCCCGAACCCATAGTTGCAAATGAAAAAATCTAGGCCAAAAACTCCCCACACCCCCCCCCCCCCCCCGATTGACCTATCTCGACCCTAATCCCAGCGGCCAAAATGACCAGACCTCACATCGCACCATGAACCTAACACCCGCCGCTTTTCCGTAGGATCCGAAAAGAAAATAAGCATGGATTTTAAAGGGAACGATACAAAGCGGTAGGTAGGCTCTGGCTAGGTAGAGCATGGTGCTTAAAACTCTTAAAGCCCTAATGCTTCGGACCTCCTCCTAAGGCACCTTCAAGAACCCACATAGATCCATGAAGCCGTGTCGAACCCCCTCCTAGCACCCTACAAAGGCCACCTAAAACCCTAAATTTCAAAGCCCTAAACCTTAAACCATTTCGCAAAGAAGGTGTGGGTTCCATGAAGTCCGTGGCTGACCTTTGGAAAGAGGCGACATCTCAGTGTCCATCGAGGGGCTCTTAGGGATGTTTCTGTGTTGTCATGCAGAGGGGTCTGGCAAGTCCTAAACCCTAAAGCCCTTGACCCTAACCCCTGACCCAGACCTCAAGCCCTGGAACCCTAAACAGTTGTCGGAAAACGTACCGGCTTAAGGGCATCAGCACTCAAAGTCAGTGTGTTCTCATTGTTCGTGGACTTCAGGATGCAGCTTAGGCCCCGAGGCTGTTTCTTTGTGGGGTTTGGGCTCTTTGAGGTCTTAGCTTTAGGTTTTATATGGGGTGTAGGTTTTTGGATTTGGGTGTTGGATTCAAGGTTTAGGGCTTCGGTTTGCTTTCGGTTGCTTGTTTGCGTCACGGCCAGAGTCCCAACGCCAGAACCTAAATCACCCGAAACTTTAAACATCAGCCTTGCATCCTCCATCCTTGATACCCGACCTGACAACCAGCTCTGCTTTCGCAAACCTGTAGGCAACTTCGGTAAACGCACAAAACCCTTGCCGGCTGAGGGTGTAAGGCCGAGATAAGACAGGCAGTACCAGCCAAAGCGATGCCTGAAACCTGCACAGAATGAATCAAGGCAACCCTCCATTCAAGCACACTTACAGGACCTTCATCAATACAACATCATACATGCCGAATAGCGAGAACCAGAGACTTAGGCCATCGTCAAACAGACACTCCCCTGCCGATCAAATTACCGCCACTACTTCAAACAGCTAAAACCCGATGAAAAATAGGCAGAAAAGTCGTTTTGCGTGTGTTGTTCCGCAGGGTTGGACGGTTCACCTGCCCGAGCCTAACAGAGCCCTTATGGTTGTCAACAGTGGGCACACAAGCTCTATTTGCGGGGTTGTTTAGGGGGGGAGGGCTAGGCAAACCAAAAACCCCAAACCTCTAAACCTGCTTGATTGCGCAGACCTCCATCTAAATCCGAAAACCTAACCCTAAACCGCAAAACCGCAAAACCAATAAACCCGAAACAGCAAAACCAGAAACCCGTGACCCCAACCAATGAGCCCTAAACCCTAAACCCATAATAAACCAAAGAGCAGCCCACAGGTGGAAGCAGAAAAAACGCACTTAGAGCCAGGGCCCTACTCGCGTTTGGGGCTGTTCGAAAGCGTTGCTTGCATGAGCCACTGCACCAACAGGTTCAATCACTTTGTGCTCTCTCTGTCTATATCTTTTGTTCTCTCTGTTTCTCCCCTTTTCTCTCTGTCTCTTTTTCTCTCCTTTTGTCTCTATCTCTATATCTTCCCCTCTCTCTCTCTCTCTCTCTCCCTCTCTCTCTCTCTCTCTGTATGTAGAGGACCGCAATGCATTTAGATGGAGGGACGGACGCATGGATGGATGCATGTATGCATTGACATAGATGTGTATTAGCATATTATCTTCTTGTGCAGTAGTTTGCTGCATCCCAGTAAAGGGTTTGCCTCTTAGTAACTTAGTAGCTTACGATGAATGCCTGGTACTGGTCAACCTTCCGGCCCCTTTGCGAAACGAGAGGTCACATGTTAGTGCAACTCAGTGGTGCTTGTACCAGCAAACCTGTCCCGATGGAACCCTTAGCAACAGTTTGGAAACTCGCTGCCTGCTTGTGACTGCTCGATGCAGGCATTATGGACGCGTGGACGGGGTTCCCATCCTCATGCGTGTCGTCCATGTGCTCCAAGTCAAGCTGACAAACAGCCTCTTGACTGCATCTTTGTTCCGCTCGTCCCTGAGCCCAAAGCTTACGTCTAAGATTTCGTGTACGTCCCTGACACCCAAGTTGGAGCCTTAACATAGAGGCCTGAATAATTACCTATACTATCTTAGGGGTTCCTTATAAGCCCTACAGTATGCTGTTTCGCTCTGTTGGGGCCCGAAAATATTCAAAGCAGCCTTGAAACTCCGGCTGAAGCTCAGGCTTTCTGGGTTCGGGCCCCTTGGAAGCCCGATAAGTGCCATGACATGAAAGTCGTCTAAACCCCTGAAGCCCTAAGCCCTAAACCCCTAAGACAAAAAACCCTACAGCCCTACAGCCCTAAACTCCTAAACCCCTAAACCCCTAAAGCACTAAGCCCTAAACCCTAAAGCCCTAAAGCCCTAAACCCTTAAAGCCCTAAACCCTAAACCCGAGGCCACAACCATGCCAGGGGGCACTTCCTGATTCAGGCCAGCGGGCAGGGTCTTTGTTATTCTTTGGTCTTCGTACCGTGTAGGTGTGACGATGAGACTGGTGCAGAAGCTTCTAGGCGTATGTTGAGCTGCAGGGATGCGTTTTTTGAGGTTGCAGGGCCTAAATAAATATATAGTAGGTCTTAATAATTTGAATCGGGTGTTGCGGATCATTAATTCTACAATATGTATAGTAAGGAACTCCTAAAACCGTTTTCTAGTTATAAAGGCACAAACTCGCTACACCACATCCCTTGAACGCTGACAAACATCCTCACTGAAGCCACCTCCTCATCCTAGTCTCCTCGATTGTGTTACAGTTACATCAATCTCCAGGCGCCACCCTTAAGCGCCTAAACTCCTGTCACTGTAAAGCCCAAAGTACCAAAAGGCCTAAAGCCGTCAATTTTAAAGGTCCATGAGTCTAAAGCCCTTTTGGGTTTTTGAGTTTAGGGTTTAGGGCTGAAGCCACACCCCAAACCAATAGCACCCCAGAGCCGTCACGCCCTAAGGCCCAATCCCGTGCATCCCATCCCTCAACTGTAATAGCCCTCGTCATTCCAGAAACCCTCAAAGGACAGTCACCCCTTGTAAATACAGCAAGACACCCATTGAAGAAGCCCTGTAAAACACAAAACACCTACAGACTCCCTAAATCCTATAGACAAACTGGGGCCTTTATCGCATCTTTCAAACGCAGTCAACAATCCGATTCAATTCAAATCTTAAAACCTTCGCCGAAGAAACAAAAAGCATTTCCTGCACCCCAGACCCCAAACCCTCGTCAGGAACGGAAACAAAAGTCGACTGGGAAACTGGCTTCAAACCCAGATTCGATGATTGCGGCGATTCCTTTAAAGGGGGCCTATAAAAGGGGACTGCATGGGGCCGAGACAGGTACTACAGGGAGATGCTGCTTAAGTTTCGGTGATTGCTGCGGTTCAGCCCCATGGTTCATGGTGTTGGGAGTTTCGCGGCTCTGTGGTTTTGTTTTCGGGTTTCGGGTGTAGGCTTGTGGGTTTGCGGTTTATGAGCTTACTGGCTTTTGCTTAAGGGCTTCGGGCTTAGAGTGTTACCACCTACATAGTGACGTATTATGGTCCTTAAGCCCGATTTAAACCTGATGGTCCCCACACCCCAGCATAAAATATTAAAGCCTACTATACAGGTAGCTGGGGCTTCTCGGGCGGGGTATGGGGATGCAGGAGCTAACGGAATAAGGTCAAGGGTAAAGGAGTAAGGCTAATTCTCGAATTTAGGGCTAGGTCTTTAGGATTCCAGTGTTGAGGTTCTACAAAGTTTGGCTTTCCCTGAAGTAGACCGAACAGGTGCTCTCTGTAGCCGTTAGACCAGTAGGTCTTGCATGTATACTTCGAGCTTGAAACGGTTAAGTTTAGGGTCGAGGACCAACTCCTGGGATTTGGGGTTCAGGGTTTAGGCTTATTTAGGGTTTAGGCTTAGGGGCCGCAATGGTGTACAGGGTCTGGCTTCGGATTTTGGCACAAGGGGAGGTCAACGGCTTGGGGTGTAGGTATACGGTTCTGAGTGTTTGTAAGTGATGATTGTTTCAGGCACCAGTTTTCCCTGCCGGCTCCCGCAGCTCGAGGACAGTATTGTCTTCGATTTCAAGAGCTGTAAGCAAAGGCGACTGTGCCGGAGCAGAACCTGTACAGGAGCCCTTGTAGGAACCTTTCGAGGAGACCCTTGTAGGACCCTAATACAAGCGCTCCCAAGGTGTCTTGCGGCCGTCACTTGGCAACGAAGTTCGATGCTTTCAGGCCGTGTCGGTTTAGAATTGTGGGTTTACAGGGCTTTGGGTTTGGGCTTTCAGGCTTAGGATGCAGGCCTTACAGGGCTTGGGCTTTAGGGCTGACTGTTTGGAGCTCTTGACAGGCTCTTGCGAATCTGGCGGAGAACCCGAAAGGTGCTCAATCTGAAATCTAGGCAACGAGAACCCCATAATATAGGGGCCTAAATAGTTACCTAAACTACCTCTACTGTTATGGGTGTTCCTTATTATCATTGTAGTATAATGGGCCCCAAAACGCTTAGTAGAATTATTAAGGCCCTTATATATTAAGGACTCAGATCTGAGCCCCGCACATAGACGCCGGAAGAGAGGTCATTCTGGACCCGAACCATCGTACCCTGAAGTACTACCATCTAGGTTCTGTAATGGACTGTATTGCAAACCAACCGGCGCCCCGACCTACTCTGGGGTGATTTCTCTTCTCTGGGAGAAGCAGCTGCGGTGAGGTTATTCCAGTTTTCAGTTCTGCCACCCCCCCCCCCAGAACCATGAATCCCTAACCCTAAAACCATGAGACGAACTAACAACGAAAGCAAAGCATGAGCCAAAACAAGCACCAAGTTCTCGGCTTTTTCTAATTCTCTTCTCAGCCCGGGGGTCTCAATAGCAGATCCTAACATATTTTAAACTCACATTCCCTATGTCCTCAACCAAGGCCTTAAATTAAGCCCTACCTAGAGGCTGAGCTTAAAGACCACTAGACTGGAAGAACTGTTGCTAGGACGCCAGTCGACCGGAACTTCTTCCTTGAAAGGGCGCAGAAGGTGATACAGGACTTGGGGTTCATGAGTGAGACACGAAGGGAGTATGTTATGTACGTGGGTTTGAGAGTGGTTCCTTCCCAGGGGCATTGAAGAGACAGGGTCTCCACTACATGCCCCTGGTTTTGGGAAATCGTGCTTGAGGGGTAATGGTGGTTTGCCGCTGTGGCATACCTAGCGCCGGGCGAAGTGCTACTGTTTTGGAGTGAACATTTTGGCATGTAGGGTTTGTGACGGAGCGGGGTTCAGCATAGAGTCGGCAGTAGCGCTTAAAGTTCAGGCCGCGGCATGCCGCCGCAAAGGCTTGTCCCTGGAGGGTGTAGGTAGGCAGAGCGCTCTTCTGTGCAGTTCATTGTGCCGGCCACAGAAAGGTTTCGGTGTTGGCTCTTTTTGATGGAACGGGGCGGGGTTGGCGCTGCGGCTTTAGTTGTAGAGGTTTCAGCAACTTGTCAGAGTATCTCCTCATCAACCTGGCAAGTAGACTTTCCATCGTGCTATCGTCCTAATGCACGCCCCAAAGCAACAAGTCAAGCACAAACCTCGCCAAGCAAGCCCTGGGGTCTAATTGCTGCAGGCACATAAACGCAAACAGCTGATTTGCGGGGTAGTGCTTGAAGAAGTTTATGTCGAGGTGTTCTGGGTTCCTACTTGAAGGTTTGGGGTGTAGGAAGTACATACGGTTAGAATGTCAAAGCTTTGGTCGTCCGGTATCTTCCGTATCCTGTCTGTGCAAAGCCTTGAACGCGCATAAACATGCAAGGCTTGGACACACGCTGACACACGCTATATTGTCTTCTCCACATGGTGCCACATGCAGTTCTCCTGATTCATCACGCCATTCGAAGCGAAGCGTGCGACTGACAAAACATTTGCATTGAGTTGGAATGTGTGCTTCGTTTCGGGTCTGAAGATGGGCACGGTTTCGACTTCTGGACATCGGGCTTCTTGACGACAGCCTCCGACGTGCACTGATTGGAACCCACACAATAGCCATGTCGTTAATCATTCATCTCCCAAATCCAAGTTTCAGCGGACAGGGTTCTCCTGGCTCTAAGCGACGTGGAGGTCCAGATGCCCAAGACCCAGAACCACCCTGACCCTTAAGCTCTAAACCTTAAACTTAAACCCTACACCCACAGGCCGCCATTCACCCAAACCCCCTATAAACCTTAAACCCGCAAAGCCTAAACCCTAGTACCCTACTATTTAGGTAACCGGAGCTCTAGGGTGAGTTTAGGGGTTGGCTTTAAGGCGCCTTTTAGGGCTTTCTGGGAGTGCGAGGGTCTGCCAGGGATGTTATGAGAGCCTGGGGCCCCGAGGGTTGCATGCAGGTCTGAATGGCTATGTTTAGGGTTTAGGGCTTACCTGGACCCCAAAAGTATGTAGCATAATAGCTTTTTATAGGTTTTGGGCCATTATTTTACCTACTTTTCTGGGGGTTTAGGTATAGGTAAAGTGATAGTTTTCCTTGATATTCCAGCTTTTTTCTCCAACATCCAGCCTCGGGAAGCCCTAGATCAAATACTCAGCCCCCTATACGCCTATGTGAGCCAAATTTCCGACAGGACACCATCAATACCATCGTGGATGTCCACTTCAGCATGAATCCGGAGTCGCCCCCGCAGCGGAAGGTCCCTGAACAAGATTTGTTCGATGTCTTCCTTATTTGTAAATTATGTGATAGGGGTTAGTTTGAGCTACCCTTGCGTTTTACTACCCAAGCCATGAAGCTTAAGACCGATAAATACTCAACCTTCAACCGTTAGCCCTAAACCCTAAAGCCCTACGCCCTGAACCCCTATAAACCCTTCCCTAAACCCCCATAAACTTTCCTAAACACCTATAAACTTTCTTAAACCCTAGAACCCTAACCCGCGACGTCCAAAAACCCGAAATCCAACACCCTGAAACCCTCAGCCACAGGACTTCGAAGCTGCTGACTTCAACTACGAACAGGCCAGGCCTCTGTTAAGCAAAGGATGAAACGGACTTGCCACGAAGTTTCTGTGCGGTTTAGGGTTAAGGGGTACCTTCTTATGATTTTCGTATAATCTATCCCAGAACCCTATTCTGATGATTGAGGCTCCTATGTTATGGTTCTACACCCTAACTGCTAAAGGCCCCGAACCCGAAACCCTGGATGCTACAGAACCTAAACCCAAAGGACCCTTGACTCCAAGCTGTCAGAGACCCTTGACATTGCCGACAGAGCAGCCTGCTTTTTTGGGGGTGTACTTGCGGCCCCGAAGGCCTACAATCTAGCACGTTATTCGGTTATTCCAATCTAAGCTTGAGGCCCTCAGGCCACCCTTGGCCGTCAGAGCAGAATTGTCGAACGCACCTTCTCACCTTCTCTGACCGCGTCGTCTCTCAGGAAAGAAACGCCCTAATGCAAGGGTATGAAGACTTACCAAGACTGACTATTTCTTAGGTTTTCGTTTCATTATACGTAGATCTAACACAGCAACTATACCTCCTGTAGCAACTCCCCAAAGCCTACATAGTCCAATGGTTAAGGGGCCAACACAGAGGGCGCACTTCCGAGCTTGAACCTGGGCAACACGAGCTTGAAAGACAAGTAGCAGCACACAATTGTCTTCGGCGCTACGAAGGCTTGACGAAATTCCAGAAAAGCTTTCTGAAGTCCTCGTGGAGCAAAAAAACCTAGTAGAACCATGAGTTTTGAGTGAAGCCCTTTACAAGCATCTCTTGCTGTACTGTAAACCTTGGTGCCTCAATCCTGACCCCAAGAATTCCTAAAAGCCACAAACCTCAAACCCTATATAAGCCTTGCCGAACCAGGTTACTTTCGACAGCTATCGGTATCACATCGAGAACTCACCCTCCTTCAAGGCAGCAAAATTGCCGGGTGTTACATCTAGGTCTCACCGGGTTTCTGTCGGGTCTTGAAAAGGGGTTACAAAAGGATAGGATTTTACAGGGTTCCAAGATGTAAGGATTTAAGTTATGTACTTTGGACTGATCGCTTTAGGGGCGCTGTAGAAGGCTTTGCAGGTTTATACAGATATATCTATCTACATATACATCCACATGCACGTAATACAGATACACATGCACATACACATACACATACACACATACAAACACGCATACCTACCTACCTACCTACCTACCTACATATATACATACATACATGCAGACATACACACATACATATATACACACATATCTATATATGGCGGTATTGTATTGTATATACACATATGTAAGAAAGCAAGTCAGCGAGTCAGTGAGTGAGCGAGTAAGCAAGCAAAAAGTAAAGAAGTAAGTAAGTAAGGAGGTAGGTAGGTAAGGGCCCTGCATACTTTAATTCTAAGGTGTGTCCCACGGTAGAGGGATCAGGGCTTAGTATGTAAGGTTTACGGCCAAGGGCGTAGAGTCTCCTGCAGTAGTCTACAAGCTCGCGCAACTAATACCAGTATCCCGTTGCAGTTCCTATACAACAAGTACAATACCTCAGTGCACCCCAAAGCACCCTCAACTGAACCACACCATACCCCAACTGCAAGACACTAAACCTCAAGCATGCACCGATCTGACACAAGCTTCGAGGACTCTGTCCATGAGCCGCCATAGCTATGTTTGAAATCAAAAGGTTTGTTCAATTGTTCAATCTTGCATGACCCCTACTGCAAACCCTGCAGGACTGACCGTTGAGGGTCTTTATGGAGAGCCCTACGCCCAACACCCTAAACCGCAAATCCTAAACCTCAAACCTGAGAGGTCTTATTCTATTGGGCAGGCCCCACATTTCACGCGAAGCGCTTAAGCCCGGCACCCCAAGTAGCATAAGGGCCCAAGTGCCCAAATAGTCGATTGCTTTGTGCACGAAAACCCTTCAGAGTACAGTACTTGGGACCTAGTTTTGGGTACTTTACCTTTTACTTTTGCAGGTGTGTTACCAAGTAAGTCCCCGAGAACCGTAGCATTGAATCCTGCACACGAAGCCCTTGACCAATGGGAGGGCATGCTCACGATGTACCATTTCTACACAGTCCTGGCTGTGGTGGCAGAGGGGCGCAGCTCCCAGCATCACACGATGGATGTTGCCTCATCCTAGTACTCCTGGTACGGCCACTGAGCTCAATGGTATATAATGAGAGTCGGAATAATTAAATAGCAAATAACATGTATGCATATCACAAAATCCCCGGGTATACTCCCTCATGTATACATATATTCTACTTAAATACCACCCCGTCAACCCCTTTCTGACTGTTGCTCTAATTTTCCAGTACAGAAGGAACCCAAAGGACCAGTATTCCTACACCACCCCTCCAACCCGAAACACTCAGGTGAAGTCGGAAGCTCTAAGTCTAGGTCAGAAAGCGACATGACCCCTAAGGGTCGTACATACGATGAAAAAGGGATGCTCGTGAAGTACGAATTTTTTGAGTTTAGGGTTTAGCTGTGTTAGGGTGTAGAGTTGAGGGATTGATTGATTTAGTCCGCGTGCTTGTTAGTTGGGATCGCTGGGAACTGAGTGCTTGATCTTGGCTGTCATTCCAGGGATGCTAGAAATGAGTGCCCCGTTGCACATGCTACGATCAAGGGTTTTGACATGATTACCATAATTATATCACTGATATTATGAATATGATCCGTAGTAAGATTTTACTATTATTGATGTTGTTAATATTTTAAATATCGAAAAAACTTTTAGTATTATTGTGATTGTCATTACTACTAGAGGTCACCGGATGATTCGGACGACAGGACTTCCAACTCATGCAGGGCTGAAAGAGAAATCGGGAACTCGTTGGTAAGAACCTTTGTTCAGACACCCGCAAGAAGCACCTATATTGACGGTCCAAACACTGAATAAGCCCAAAGGCAGGAATGCATTTACGAGGTATGACTGCCCTACACTCGACCACTTCATGGGTTCAGGCTTTGGAACTTGGAATCGAGTAGGGACTGGGAGTTTTAGGGTCTCGGGCTGTGGACAGCGTAGGGCTAAAATTCTAAAACCTCAAACCCCAAGCCTTCAACCCTCCTGTGATTGATGCGTGGAGGCCTTTCCGAACTTCCGCCGAAGCCAATGTTGCTTGAGCGAGGAGTGCAGGCATGCGGTAGTGTAGGGGCCTGCAAAATGAGAATAGTTCTTTGGGGTACATGAGAATATCAAAATAGTAGGAACCCTGAGAAAAGTACATTGGCATCTTTGTCACTCGGTCGTGCACCCAGACCAGTACTTCTATGTCTAAGGCCTTATAATAGAATGACTGTAATGACTTATCGTTGAAGGCATTTGGCTTCTGTGAGGCTTTTTGCCAACCTAGAGTAAGACCTTTCGTAGAGGATTCAAGAAATATCACTGAACCTTGAATTCTGTTTTCAAACTAGGAATACGACGACGCACACCCCTTGAGGCATCGTTTTTCGAGCGTTCATGCAAGAATCTAAGTATTTGCTGCTTGGGCTGCAGCCGGTACCATGCCAGAAATGCAGCTGCGCAGCCTGCCGGGCACTTACTGCTAGATGGGCTTTTAGTTGCCTTAGCCCAAACCAGGAGTACAGAGGTTTGAAGGTTCGTTCTTTTCTTGTTGTAATGTTGCGGTCATTGTAATACACCCAGTGACAATTAAAATATTCCCCGGGCCAGACTTTCCGGGCGCAAGAGGAGTTTTAATTGGGTTGCCAGTTTGCCCAGACTATTGATGTTAGGAGGGGGGTGACAATAATAAACCCGGTGACAATTAAAATATTCCGGGCCCCAAATCCCCAAAAACAATTAGGATCCAGGCTAAGTAGCTAGCAAAAGCTGAAACGAGCAGGACCCTAAACCCAGCCAGCAGAGTGCAGTTCGGCAGACACGATACTGAACTACCAGTTCGCAGAGTGCAGTTCCAAACTGTTTTCACTGCACTCTTGAGCAGATCCGATGTCCCAGGAGCTCCAAACTGGGAGAGCTGCAGCGCTTCAGAGGAACTGCAGCAGCTAAACTTGAGGCCTCTGCCTGATTACACGTCTATATAAACGGAGCCATTTCACAAAGCCGGCAAGGGTAACCCTTTGGAGCCCTGCTTGTCACAAAAATAATATGGGTGACAATAATAAACTCCTCCGGGGGCGGGGCTCCCGATGAGAAGCCTTGCTTTTGGGAAGGCCACGAAGCAATTGCCTTTTGATTCAAAGCCACAGGCTCTGGTATTCCAGAGCTGCAGGCTTGGCAAGAAGCCAGGGACTCCGGATTCCAGGAACTGCAGCAGCTAAACTTGAGGCCTCTGCCTGATTACAATTCTATATACACGGAGCCATTTCACAAAGCCGGCAAGGGTAACCCTTTGGAGCCCTGCTTGTCACAATAACAATATGGGTGACAATAATAAACTCCTCCGGGGGAGGGGCTCCCGATGAGAAGCCTTGCTTTTGGGAAGGCCATGAAGCAATTGCCTTTTGATTCAAAGCCACAGGCTCTGGTATTCCAGAGCTGCAGGCTTTGGCAAGAAGCCAGGGACTCCGGATTCCAGGAACTGCAGCAGNTTGCTTTTGGGAAGGCCATGAAGCAATTGCCTTTTGATTCAAAGCCACAGGCTCTGGTATTCCAGAGCTGCAGGCTTTGGCAAGAAGCCAGGGACTCCGGATTCCAGGAACTGCAGCAGTTAAACTTGGAACCAGACCCTCACCAGCTAGGCCAGACTGCTTGCTTCAGTCCAGTGGTGCCAGAGGGAGTTCAGAAGGGACACCAGAGAGGCAGGGTGCACAAAAGCCAGAGTGCTGCGAATGCCAGAGGTTCAGACTTGACTCTTATTACTGCTATTATTATACTACTACTACTACTACTACTACTACTACTCCTCTTAATTACTACTATTGATTATTATTAATTATTATTACTTACTATTACTTACTATTAATTACTATTAATTACTATTAATTACTATTAATTACTATTAATTACTATTAATTACTATTAATTACTATTAATTACTATTAATTACTATTAATTA